>SCDY01000195.1:0-82986 GCA_004143825.1 Drosophila micromelanica
TCAAGAATATATATACTTTATGGGGTCGGAGATGCCTCCTTCTGCCTGTTACATACATTTCAACAAAACCATAATACCCTGTTTTACCCATTTTCAATAAAAAAAAACAATAACAACTCACCCGCTCCAGTTTTTGAAAATAGTTGCGCAGGAATTGCACGGGATTGTCCGGTCGGCAGACGCAGAGCTGGACGATGCAGTCTTTGAGGACGCGCTGGATGCCATGCGATTGTATATAATGTTCGCATTCGCGCAGGCTTTGCTCCTCCAACGTCTTGGCCATCATATACGACATGTGTGTGTGTGTGTGTGTGTGTGTGCGTGTGTGTGTGTGTGAGTTGAAGGTAAAACGTTGAAACGTGTTGGAGCTGTGTATTGCGTAGATGACAACGTTGTTGCAGGTTTCTCTTTGACTCGAAAACGCAAAATACACAAGCTACGAATGTGTGTGAGTGTATGGCTGTGTGTGTGTGTGTGTGGGTGTGTGTGTGTGTGTTTAATGTTTGGGCTGTGGTTTGTTGCTGCTGCTGCTGCAGCTGTTGCAGCTGAACGGAATTGCAACAACAGCAGGCAAATCAAGTAAATAACTTATTGAACAGGGGCGTCAAGTGCAATGCGAGCAGCACTTGTGTCTGTGTGCGTGTGTGCATGTGTATGCATGTATGAATGTATTTGCGTTTTCTTTGCGTTTTCTTTGCGTTTGCTTTTTGCCTTTTTGCTTTTGCCTTTTGGCTGGGTTGGCTTTTGGCACTGTTTTCACTATTGCAATTCACTGTGTTTAGAGGGGCTGCTTCTGGTGCGGCCGTTTATTGAATGCCACCACGTTTGCTGATGCATTCAGAACACTTTGCATTGCTTTTCGTATGTGCAAAATACTCTTTTTTTTGTCGTAAAAACTTAACTAATTTTCACGCACGTAAACCACTACAGTTGTTGTTGTTTTTGTGATATAGTGATGGGCGGCAGTGTGACCAAATGTTGCTAGAAAATACTAAAGCTCGTTTTGGTCACGTATCGTTATCGATAATAGCACTGTTGAAATTTAACAGCACTGCTGCTTAAATCTTGAATTATTAACAGAGATTAACAAATATTTTAATACTTGTAAAAAAAATCAAACCTACAAATGCTAACACACGATTTTTTTTAAGTGATATCTATGAATAACGACAAAAAAAGTGAAAACACACGAAAGCTTTTGTTATAACCTATCGCTATCGATAACAGAGACAGTTTAAATTTAACACCACTGACAAAAGCTCGGCAGCGCAATAAGGGTGCAACGGAACGCTGTTACTCAAATGTTTACTTAATTGAAGAAAAAGGAAAACACCGTCCAAAACTTTAGCTATGTGGATGCTGCAAGTGAACAGCAATTATTTGTGCCAACAAACCAAGGTTCGTTCCGCCTGCAGTTTTTATTGTATTTTGGTTTTTTTGTTTTGTTGTTGTTGGTTTGCCCGCCTTCTTCTATTGGTTTATTGATTTTTCTATTGCATAGCTAAAATGCTGCACACGGAGTCATTGGCCAGTCACCAAGGTATCTACACGCCGCTAAGTCAGGCAATGACCGATTCCGAGTCCGATGAGGAGATTGAGATACACAACGCCAACAAGCATCGACAGCAACAACAGCAACAGCAACAACAGCAACAGCATCAGCAGCAGCAACAGCAGCAACAGCAGCAACAGCAGCAACAAAATCGCAGCCGAATACCACCAAATACGTTAGCTTTAAAATCGCCGCACACACGCCCCACAGCCACACGGATCGTGGGGAAGCAGCAGCCGGCCAATAAGCCCAGCAGCAGCAGCAGCAGCAGCAACATCAACAACAGCAGCAGCAACATCAACAACATGCAGAGCACCTTCCGTTCGGTGATGCTCAGCGATTTGGGCGGCGGCGCCGCCGCTTCCGTTGGCGGCAACGCTGGCGTCGAGTTCTCCCATTTCAATGGCGATTACGATGTGCACAGCGCCGACAATGTGGCCATCCTGGGCAGCCAGACGGACGTGGCCAAGCCCAGGCCGATGTCCGCACGGCGTCGCTGCTGTTTCGTTGGCTCGCTGCTGCTCTGCCTGTTCGCCGTGGTGGGCTTCGTTTGGCTGATACCCTGCGGCCGGTCGGACGGCACTGGGGCGTGTCCGGCGCCGGTGGATCGCCTCAGGACGCACAACTGGCTGAATAACTATACGAAAATCGAGCTGAGGGGCGGGGTGAATGTGGTCGCCGGCCTGCGCGCCTGGGAGAATAATCTGATATTTCTGTATCGCGGCGATGTTTTCTATCCGGAGTTCCGTTTCAATAACCATAAGCGCAACGGGATCATCTCGCTGATCGGCAGCTCCGGTGCCGTGGCCTGGTACGATGAGACGGTGGACGAGCCGGTGGCCATTGATTGCACCCTGCTGGATGTGGACAGCAATGGGAAGCCGGATTGTTTGGTCATCGATGAGTACGGTGAGCTGGGCGCCATCAATTCGGCGAGTGGTCAGTGGCACTGGCGCTTCAAGGATCATGCCGCGCACAAGCTGGACGCCTACGATTTTCCGCTCATACTGCCGGACATTGATGGCGACGGCGTCCTGGACATATTGCTCATCTCGAGCATCTCGCTGGAGCAGCGCACCAAGAGCTTTGTGCAGCAGCAACAACAGCCCGGCACGCCGGCCGCCACGGAGCTGGAGGCGCGCAACGTGCTGCGCCTGCTGTCCGGGCGCCAGGGCCGGCCAATTGGCGAGGGATTTCGCGTGCGCGACTGCATCAAGTTGTCCCGCCTGCAGCTGGACTCGGCCACAGCGACAGCAACAGCAACAGCAACAACGAACACGGTGTCGGCGGCCACGCTGAACATCAGCTTCAGCTGCTGGCGCAACGGCACCGAGCTGCAGCGCTCCAAGACGCTCGCCGAGCTCTATGCGCTGATCACCAATAAATCTCTGGTGGGGCGACGTCTGTTGCCCGCCTCGAAAATCTCGCAGCATCGTCGCTACGGCCAGCGCAAGGAGATGGACGCCCAGCGCAATGTCTATCTGCTCAGCGGTCGGGAGCTGGTCGTCGAGAATCGGGGCAGGTGTCCCGACTGCAATGTGACCCTGAAGCTGAGCGAAATGAGGGACAGTCAACGGCATATTTTGTGGAACTTCACGAGCAGCGCCATGTACGGCATGGTGCCGGCCCAGTGGCACTTCCGGAACACCAAATCGAAGATGTCCGGGTTTGTGATCAAGTTCTGGAAGTGGCACAGCCTGGCCAAGCAGCAGCAGCAGCAGCAGCAGCAGCAGCGGAGCAACAACAATTACACAAACAGCAGCGCCAGCCTCGCCAAGAATCTGAATGCCATCAAGGAGAAGGACAAAAACCAGGTCAAGCCGCAGCAGCAACAGAAGAAGCAGCAACAGCAGCAGCAACGTCTTAAACGTGATGCGATTTCCCATCAATTTCCCGCCGATCGGTCCGAGTTCGATGTGCTGGCCATGCAGAAGCGGGAGACGTACAATGTGCCCGCCAAGAATCAGAGCAAGGCGGGCGGCGGCGCACAGGCGCAGCTGCTCAAGAACTACAAGATGCAAATGATCACCGAGACGGTAATTTTGGTGCTGTTCATTGGCGCCGATACGCGCATCGAGAACGTCTCGCAGAGCAATATAATCCAGTTCTGTCGTAGCGATCGCAGCGAGATGATATGCCAGCCGGATCTGACCAATCAGGAGAATTCGATGCTGATCGCCGATCTCGATTCGGACGGTTCACAGGAGTTGGTCTCCTACATGTCCACCTTTGTCCAGACCAACGAGGTGCCTCCAAACGATTGGAAACTGGTCAGCTATGTGCGCCTGCTCCGGCTGCAATCGGAGCTGCCCGCCTTTTACGAGCAGGAGAAACGCAACTAGGGCGTCATCCGAATAACGGAATGTGCATTTAAGCCACACGGACGGACGGCGGCATTTGCAGGGCGTGTGGAGATAAACGGCAGTACTTAGTAGTTAAATTTGCTAGTTCCATGAAATACGATTACAATTAAACAATTAATTAACTAATGTACTATATTATTAATAGATACCTTTTCTAGACTCCCCAATAAAGCACTCGTGGATAAACAAACAAATTTAGATTTTTGTTAACAAATATAAGCGCGAAATTTAAATACCGCAGCTACAAAGTTTTCAAATATATATATAGTATATATTATGTGTTGGTAAAAATGGTCAAGTTTAGTTAGAATATTTTTGAAAGCAAAGTTTTTTATACAAAATTAAACTACTCTTTTTTAAATATGCTAGGAACATGGTTAAACTTTTTAATTTCAAATTCGATTCGAATATCTTTGAAAACTAAATAAGTGATTTATCATAACTCACTTAAAAACTGAGAGGCTAGCTTGCAGACAGACGAACGGACATTGATATTGATACTAAAGAATATGTATAATTTATAGGATCGGAAACCTCTTCAACGCGATAAACATTTTGTGACAATTTTATAATTGATTATTATTTTTGATTAACAAAAGGGAAAGCTAATATATAAAATTATATTCCATTGGCTCAATTTGGGCCAAATATAAACAAACTATGTGTAACAGATTTTGCAGATTAAATTATAGTAGGATATAAATTAGAAACTGTCTCAGTTACAAAATGTCGCATTTATTATTTGTTGTTTTTTTTCTTGTTTTATTTTTTTTCTAAAAGAACTAACTACCACAAGTTGCATGGTAGGTTGAGGCCACCCAACAACAACTTCTTAGAATTCCACATCGTTAATAAAACGTTTGTAGCTGGCCTGAAAATGGGCCGATGACCATTGCTCGGTGATGATCTTAAACTCGGCGTCGAGTCTTTGCAACGTGGCCGCATTGCCCGCCTGATTTAGCTTCTTGAGTGAGCGATAATGCTGCAAGAAATATATGCTAAATCCTAGCCGGACAACTAATGCAATCAAATGAAACTCACCTCTGCTGTGGTGCTGGAAATGAGTTTGGCTACCTCCAAGGCCTCGTCGTTGACACTGCGCGGCGTGCAGATCCTGTCAATGAAGCTGCTGGGCGAATCCACCAAATCGGAGGTGTGCAGACGCTCGCCAAGCAAAAACAAGCGCGATTGCTTAATTATAAAAATAATATAATTTGAGTAACAATGAAAGACGAATGTCTATTAAATTAGCTACCACTTGTGTGGAGACCTTCGGGTGCTTGTGCCAGAAGGCATAGCCCTCTGGTAGCTGGCCAAGCTTGGCATAGTTCGTCTCAAAACAGCAATCGTCAGCAGCCAAAACATAGTCGAACAATGGCAATTGCATAACGCCCAGATTCTTCAGATTTCCCACAATGCCAGCCAACAGCGGTTTGGGGAATGTGGCCACAGTGCGCAGATATGTTCTGAAAAAATAGATTACAAATTATAAATATAAACATATTAAAAAAAATATTAATTCAAGCTAAAAAAGATTGTGTTCACTAAATATCCTGTACCTTTAGAAAATTATAACTACAATAATTAAATTGAATTTGGATATTTTTTACAGTTAAAGTATTGATTAAACCTGTGATTATTTTTCAGCAATGGTCTTCTTATAAAATTCACTTAAAAAAATTCGTAATATTAGATAAAATTAATTCCTATTGTTTCCTTAGTTTTAAGTAAAGGCCATTTCTTTTCTATGTTAGTAAAATATTATATTATATTTATGTTTTATGTATGAATTAATCAAGCCCTAAAATGTTTGATAAAGTACTTAAATTGATACAATAATTTTTATCATATATTTTTTGTCAACGAAAAACTATTGAAAAAGCATTAGCATTCATTGGAGTTTCTAAAATATGCGTTTTCTTTTATATTTTGTTAGTCTATATTAGTTAAATATTAGGAGCATATATGTTTTATATAAATTAAGATAGCTAAAATTTAAGATTAATGTATATTTTTTTACAGAAAACTACCAAGAACTAAGCAGGCTGAAATATAAAAATATAAAAAACCAGATTTGTACAAATTGTGCTAAATTCTTCAAGAATATAGTCGAAATAGATTTTTGTGTTTTAACTAACTTAACTACCAAAGTAAAACTAGATCAAAAACTCACTTTAATACCAATGCCAACTGGGTGGCGCTGCTTTTGCGTTTCTCCAGCGTGGACGCGAGCAGCTCCTGGCAATCGATGCCCTGGCAGAACTGTGCACCCTGCACGCTGAGCAGCACCGTGTTGCAATCGTTGCTTTTGGCCAATTTAATTAACAGCTCGTTGAGTTTCTGGAGCAGCTGCACTTTGTACGTGTAGCCGGACTTGGAGAGCTGCGTACTGATGACCAAATGTGCCACCTTTTCCAGCTTGTGCAGCGTCACCAGCTCCACCTTGGCTGCCTTCGGCTGATGTGCGCTGCTCTTTAGGTCATTTGTAAGGGTTTGCTGTGCGCTGCCATCGCTTCTTTGGTTCGCTTTGTTTTCGGGCTTCAAGAATATGAACGACGGATCTATGGCAGACGCATCGGAGGCATCGTCCGACAAATTGGCCGCTGCGCCGGGCTTATTGTCCAGCGACAGCCGACTGACCGAGGCGTTGCTCGAGTACGAGCTATTCGAGCGCCGTCGCATTATCATCGATTCCTCGCTGGCGCGCTGCTTATAAACATAATCCCACGAATCGGACGCACGCGACTTTGTGCCCTTGGCGAACACAGCGTCCACGGCGGCTGCATTATTTGTCGTTGCACGCTTCCCGCCCTTCAGGGGGCTATCCTTTTTGCTGGGCGCGGTCGTGACCTCAACTGCTGTGGCCACCGATGCTGAACTCGTCGCTGCTGCTGCTGCTGCTGCTTTCTGTGGCTGCCAATAAGGATATATTATATTATATATATATATCAATTATTTTGTTTTAGCTCACCCTTCCAGTTAGGGTCATCGCACGCTTGCGCATCAGCGGCTTGTTGGCCGTTTCGCCGCCGCTGAGCTCGCGCTGTTCACGCTCGACCGCTTGCATCATATTGGCGGCGCCCTCGTCGCCCATCAGGCGATCAATTTCGCTGACTTTCTTCTTTTTGGCCATGCTGCCGGACCCGTTGGGCATGTTGGGTGTCTGTGAGCGACGCTTGGGCGGTGATTCAGCCAGCTTGGATGGCGTTGCGGTGCGTTTGATGGCCGCCTTCTGCGGCTCTTTGGGTGTGGGTGGACGCGACTTCTTGGGCGCTGTTTCTGCATTGTTGTTGGCTTTCAATGTTGTCGCCGTCGCTGTGCTTGTTGCTGGCACAGTTGTTGTTGTTATTGTTGCTGTTGTGGTTGCCTTTGCGCTAGCATATTGCGCAAAGGACTTTTGTGTCTCAGGCACATCCGGATCCCAAATGATTTTGCGCTTTATAATTCGCGTACGCTTGAAGCCTGCAAAATAAACACGCATTTAAATCGAACTTTAAGATGGGGATGCACCTAATGCTCTCACCTGTGGTCTCTGCGGTGCTGTTCAGCTGCTCGGCAGCTGGTTTGGGCTGTTCCAGGGATTTCTGTGTAACCGATTTCAGCACCACTTTAACACTGCCCACCATATGCGTGCTGTCTGTTTTCGTCTTTTTGACCAGCGGTTTCTTTGTGGCAGGCACGGGCAGCGCAACGGGATTGGAATTGGCATTCGTAGTCACATTGGCATTGGAGTTGGAGGCATTATCGCTGCCGCTGTCGTACTCGTTCCAATCATCGTTGAGTGAACTGATTATGTCCAGCGGCTGCTGTTTGCTGCTTGTCGCCGGCAGTTGATCCTTGCGTCGTGCCTTCTGCGCCTTCAGATCCGCCATTTGCTCGAGTGCCACGGCACGCGCCTCCTCCGGCGACAGCTTCGGTTTGCCGAACTTCGTCTTGGTGGCTGTCGGACTGGTGTTTGTGGCCGTCTGCAGCTCTGGACTGGGCCCGCTCACATTGTCCCCATCGTCAATTTCCATAATCTCGTATTGCCCCTCACCCTCGATGGTAACGCCCACGTTATCCAGTTCAGCCAGCGCCAACTCAATGCTGGATTTTTGTTCAGCTGCAGCTGCAGCTGTCACTGGCTTAGGCTTAGCTGGCTCCGCTGGCTTCTCCTGATCCTGATCGGTGCCTTTCAGCAGCGCAATCAGATCGACCTCTTCCAATGCGGGAGTTGCTATCGGCTCCTCCTTTGATTGCACTTTGTTGACCGGTGTGGAACGCTTTGTTTTTGACAGCTCGTCCAAAAGCTGGGCATCGTGGCTGCTGCCAGTGCTGCCATTTTCGGCTTTGCTGCCATTCGCCTCATTCAGTTGCGCCGTGGTTTCTTCTTCTTCCTCTTCCTCGTGCGCCTCCTGATCGGACTCGGCGCCATGCTGTGTGTTGTGCATTTTAGCAATTTCCTGCTCCAATGAGCTCAACTCATCGAGCTTGTCGACTTTCGGTTCACTGATCTCGCCAGCAACGACGCTAGATGTTTTCTTTTGGCCATGATTGGGTTCCGGGGCGCCCGCTTTTTCTGCTTCTTCCGCGGCTACGCTGTTCGCTAGCGCATCGGATTTCTGCGCTTCGGCCACTTTGTGATTCGGCTGGGCATCTAATGCACTGCCTCCAACTTCAGCCATGTTCCGAGTGCCTTCAGATTGGCTTTGTCTCAATAAAAGTTCACTCAAACGTTGAAATTCCTTTGCACAAGGTTTATATTTGATGTTCTGTTTCTATTTTTTTTTTTCATGCACTTGCTGCAACAGCGGCCATTTTATAGTGATGAATGTTGAGTGAAATAACATTCGATACACATTCGTTTGAAGCAACAAACATATCGAAATATACGGCTATAGTATCGATATAAGAAAGTGGTTGAAAACTAAAGTATCGATATGTATGACAGCTCGAATCTCTAACCCCCCCACTACACACACAAACACACACACACACACACACAAGCACCACTCCGATGAATACTTTATAGAAAAAAAGTCTCATCTGCAGCAGGACAACGCTGATAAGAGGCGAATTTGTTTATTTGCACGCAAGTTAAATAAAATTAACAGAGAGCACAAGGTGAACGGCAGCGTTAGCAATTGTTTTAACATAAGCGATAAACGCTCAACAACCGCTCGGTCGTGGCGGCAACAACAACAACAGCATCAATAGCAACAACAGCAACAACAAAATAGAGAATTTGGCCCAAAGTGGTGGCAGGCGACAGGATGTGGGACTCGTCAATGTTTCTGAGCACATTGACGCCAAAGTTTTACGTTGCGCTCACAGGCACCTCCAGCTTGATCTCCGGACTAATACTAATTTTCGAATGGTGGTATTTTCGCAAATACGGCACCTCATTTATTGGTAAGAATTTTTTTTCTATATCTGTAAAATATACAATTTTTTTCTTTTTGCACTTGCAGAGCAAGTATCGATAAATCACATTAGCCCCTGGATTAACGGTAACGATGCACATTCGGATAACGGCAGCGGCAGCAGCAGCAGCAGCGGCTCGAGCAGCAGCAGCAACAATGGCGCAAATGGTGCTGGTCCTGGTGGTGGCTCCTCCGGTGCGGGTGCCAATGGCAATTCCAGCACCGGCAGCACCTCCGGCACCCCCGAATGCAAAGTGTGGCGCAATCCGTTGAACCTGTTCCGGGGCGCCGAATATCAGCGCTTCTTTTGGGCCACCAGCAAGGAGCCACTCACGTACTATGACATGAATCTGAGCGCCCAGGATCATCAGACGTTCTTCACCTGCGAGGGCGATGCCCGTAAAGAGGAGTACGAAATCATGCAGACAGCGTGGCGCGAACGGAATCCGATGCAGCGCATCAAATCCGCCCACAATGCGCTCGAAATCAATGCCGAATGCGCACCGGCCTACATTCTGCTGGCCGAAGAGGAGGCTATGACCATACTGGAGGCGGAGAAGATACTGAAGACGGCGTTGAAGGTGGCCGAGATCAATTATCGGAAGTCGCAGGCGACGCAGCATCAGGGCGCAATCGCGGACGGGGTGCACAGGCGGGACACGAATGTCCTGATCTATATTAAGCGTCGGCTGGCGATGTGCGCCCGCAAGCTGGGCAAGCTCAAGGAGGCGGCGAAAATGTTCCGCGACCTCACCAAGGAGATACCCTCGATAATGAGCGTGCTGAACATCCACGAGAATCTCATCGAGACGCTGCTCGAGATGCAGGCGTACGCCGATTGCCATGCCATACTGGCCAAATACGATGACATCTCTCTGCCCAAATCGGCGACCATCTGTTATACGGCCGCGCTCCTAAAGGCGCGCGCCGTCGCCGACAAATTCTCGCCGGACATCGCCTCGAAGCGCGGCCTGAGTCCGGCCGAGATGAGCGCCGTGGAGGCCATCCATCGGGCGGTTGAATTCAATCCGCACGTGCCCAAATATTTGCTGGAAACGAAGCCGCTCATCCTGCCGCCGGAGCACATACTCAAGCGGGGCGATTCCGAGGCGCTGGCCTACGCGTTCTTCCATTTGAAGCACTGGAAACAGGTTGAGGGCGCACTTAACCTGCTGCACTGCACCTGGGAGGGCACATTCCGTATGCTGCCGTATCCGCTAGAGCGCGGCCATCTCTTCTATCCATATCCGACGTGCACCGAGTGCGCCGATCGCGAACTCTTGCCGGCCTTCCACGAGGTCTCCGTTTATCCGAAAAAGGAGCTGCCCTTCTTCATACTGTTCACGGCGGGCCTCTGCTCATTTACCGCCTTGCTGGCGCTGCTCACCCATCAATATCCGGAGCCAATGGGCCTCCTGGCGCAGACAGTACTTACCTGGATATTGTATCCGATACAGCTGCTCAAGGAGCGCATCGAGGCGTTCTGGCCGTGCAATCTGCTCCAGCAATTGTCGCGTGTCTAAATTGCGCTAACCGAAAACGAGGACAACGCCAACGCACACCAGGACAGAACACACACAGAGACAGACAGACACAGAAAATCTTATACTCAAACTTAGCTGTTTACATCAGGCATCTGGCCAGGATAACCGAAACGCATCCAAATACAAAACCAACACAAAAACAACAAAACATGCAAGCATATATACACACACACACACACACATATATATATATATATATTTTGGATCTTTGTCTGTGTTTCGTGAAATAATAAAACAAAATCAAGTATGAACGAATATTCAGCACTAAAACACAAAAATACAAACTGAAAACGAACACAAATTTTGACTAAATCGTTCCTATATATAGCTATATCTGTGGTTAATCAGTTCGATCGCCCAACTTTTGTGTTTTTTTTTCTTGTGTGTGTTTAGCTTGGCGCTTCATGTATTCTTTTAAGTTTTATTTTTAGTAAAAATAGTTTTTATATACAAAAACAAAATATACAATATTTGATTTATCTCAATATTTATTTAAACATTATTTTGTGTTAATTATTGTGACTTTTTCGGTTTATAAATCACAGAGCTGATAGAAACCACAGCAGACGCTGCATTTTGTGAGGCTGCCCTGATAACCATTTGGATTCAAGGACATAAAGTACTCCTTGACGGCGAGAAATATTTCCGAAAAATGTTCGGAAATCTCCGTAACACTCTGGCCAGCATAGTTGTCCAAAATATGAACACCGATCCTATATAGCACCGACTCGGAGGTGAGGTAGAATTGCAGCAATTCATGCAGCTCCTTCCACACGGTATCCATGAAAGTCTCGGTCATGTTTAGGGCGAAATTCAACACGGCCTCTGTCAGGTTGTCCGCCAGGGAGAGCAGCACCGTTTCGAAGCTCTCGGCATTGATGATATGCTCAAAAATAGATGGTCCATAGCTGGAGAGCGACAAGTGAGCACCTCTAATCAGGAGACTGCTGAGCCTGAGCACGTTAACGCCATCCGCATAACTGCTATTTGGGCCATCTGGCTGGTCCAGCGTTGCCAAATTGGGTGCCAGCAGCTGAGCTGGTCTTGAGAAAATCCTGTTGCTCCCGGCATTGTTGCCGGCGCCTCTGTAGCTATCCGGTATCGGGCGCGTCACCTGGCCGAGCACATCGGGCCCCAAATTGTGTTGGACGCTGGCGCGCAATTCCGCTCCGCTTGTGCGCACCTGATCGTTCAGCACAATGCCCTGCCCCTCGGCGGCAAACGCGGGCCGTACGGATTGTTCATTTAACTGCCGGTTGATCTTGTAGAGATCGTTGAACTGCTGACGGGATGGCATTTCGTTCACATTCCGTATAATGTCCACTTTGCCTCTGGTGGCGCCCCTAGTGCGTATCGTCTCCTTGGACAATTTATCGAACATGCGTCTGCAAAGATCCAAAATGTAATAACAATAAATTGTTGTATTTGTCAAAATCCCCCTTATTAGAAATACGCAGTTCGATTCGATGATTCATTGGTAATCTCTCTATATATATCTATATCTTGACAGGAAATAGTTTACCGTTGTCGATTGCTGAGCGTCTCGCGATAAGCGCCGATCCTATTGTTGCTGGTCTCGCTGATAATGGTCGAGGCCAGCTTGAAATTGTAGACGCTGTGCGTGAACAGCACCAGCGAGGCGGATAGCTGCAGTGCATCCATAGTGGATATATCATCACCATCCTGGTACTTCTGCAAAGGCAAACAAAAAACTTGTACCTGATCCGATCAATTGATGTGATCGCAATAGCTTACCAAATACAAATCGACTATGCCGTTGGCCAAACCTGTGCCCGACACCATAATTGTGGTGATGTTCATGCCATTAACGGTCAGCTGGGCGACCTAGAAGAACAGCTGGTTAATTGGCCGCGTTTTTTTTTTTTACTGTACTTGACTTACGGCGCCCACTTCCCGGCCAGCGTTTGTGGCCGCTGTCATCGCGCTGGTGGCGCCCGCTGCCCCGAGGCCCACGGCGCCGGCGGCCACGCCCAGCCATTGATTGCGGGCCGTGCGATCGCTCAGATTGATGGACTGCTCGTGCTGGCTGCGATCCACCAACTGGGCGCCCGAACGCAACGTCGCATAGCCGGCACAGCCGAGACCCACAGCACCCGCGACGGCCATGACGGGCGCGGCAACGGGCAGCGCAAACAGCGCTGCAATCGGCACAAAGGCGGACGCAAATCCGCCAACTGCCGCCGTTGTGTCCATCACGCCGAGCACCTTGCGCGTTGTCGACGCGGCCGGCGTCAGCCACGTTTCCAGCGGCACGCGGCCATTGTCCAGATTGTAAATGCCGCGCCGCGGAGCAACCAACATGCCGGCGGGCAATTCATTGTTCTCCACAAACGCCTTCCAGTTGTGATAGACGCGTCCGTTCTCATCCACAAAGATCATGCAGTAATCGCTGCTGTTGTTGCTCCTGCCAATTCTATCCGCTACAAAATCATATATACTTATATATACAAATCGATCGATCATGCTGTTGACTCACAAATGCAGCGACGTGTCCGAAATACAGGGTGGCAGGACCAGTTCGTGGAGTCGGGCGCCACATTGTGGTCCGTCTCATCGGTGGCCACCATCACGTAAATGATCGATGTCAGCGACTGCCGATTTGTGTATTTACCTAATTTAAAAATACAATAAAAAAAACACTTTTTTAATCTTGAAATCAACTCTTTTAGGAACTGATCTTACGCTGTTCCCAAACGCTTTTGAAGATTGTCTCGCGCATCTTTAGATTGTCACTACATTGTTTTTGCCTTTTCTTTACGGCGGCTTCTTTCTCTTTCCCAGTTAGATCTTCTGGCACTGGCGCCGGATCGGGTATTATATTCTCAATTTTTCTTTCCAAAATTTCCGCTTGCCTGTCCGATAAGCTGTCCGATGAATTGATAAGCAATTCAGTGGAATCAATTAGGTCGAGAATGACGCAATCGAAATCTAATGCGCATTACTTACAGATCCCATATTGTTTCCTGGAGATATCCAAGCGATTCGCCAAACGATTGCTGCAGCTCACGAATACTGCGCCGCACATTTGGTTGAATCCGATTATTATTGTTAGCTTCTGCCATTTTTCAACTTCACTTCAACTTCAACTCAACTTCACCTTTCACTGGTTGGACTTGGAATGATTTGTACTCTGGAAAGTACCAGCTTTTATTTGGCCGATTGCGTTCACGAGGTGGTGATTCAATTGCAAACGATGGCAAACTGAACAATGCGTGTGATCGATACGCCGCAGTGAAGTAATTCCTAAATAATCGATAATGAGCAAGCAACAGTTGCCTATTAAACTTATCGAATATCTTTACCACTTTAAATAATAACGAGCAACCAAATAAAGAATTAAAGCATTATTTTTGGCATACTTTTGAAACTCGACATATATACACACAGACATCTATATGTATATACTTTCATTCAGATGTATGTACATACGGTTTCCAGACCGGTTTCTCCTACTAAAAGAACACAACGTATTGTGTTTCTTTTCGCTGCGGCTTTCTTCAACATTGTGACGTTTAATTTGGCAATTCATTCCTTTTTTTCTTTGGCAGCTTATTCCTGTAGTTTCCCCCATTGGATGAGTCAGTCTATTATTTGTTGCCTGTGACATTTCCCTGTCTTTTTATTCCCGTGAATTTTAAATTTTCACCTAGAACTGCAACGGCATTGCACGCAAAGTGCGCTCATTAATGGACATACAACACACATAGTCAGAGTTTTATATATAATACATACGTACATTGTTTCTGCGAATTCTTTTATATACTAAATACTTTCATTCTAAATGTAAGCATTTCTGCGGGAACCTGCATTTAGCGTGCTAATGTGCGTGTCACTAATTAGATTTTTTTTTTGTTCAGGTTTTTTGAGCGAGAGAGCTTTTGCCAAACGGAGAGCTTGTCCGTTTTTCATTAAACTGGACACTAACAAACAAATGCTGGCAGAGAGCGAGAGAGAGAGCATCGAGAGAGCGCGCAATTTCATCTGCGTTCGAGATCTGGTTCAGTGTCTCGGTCCGCCAGTTTCAGTTGTTTGGCCAACAGCGTGCGAAGCGGTTGAAATTCATGAGTGCGCACGGGTTATTGCTTGAAATTAAAAAGATTTTATCAAGTGTCTGCCTTTAGCATAACGGATAAAACAAACAAAGAAAATCATTTTTGTTTCGTTGTATATTTCGCCTTCGCAACGCAACCCATTAAAATTCTTGGGCACACTCAATTGTCGACGTTCATTAATTATAACATTGTAAAAAAAAAACTGTTAAATGAGTAACCTACAGCATATTACACTCGAGATGGATAATGTTAAAACTCCAGCGAAAAATCAGGTAAGTTTATGCGGCTTGATATTTGCATATAAACACAAAAAAAAGGCCATCGAATAACGAGAAAAAAAACTTCATTGTAGTGCCGCATATTGAATACCCTAAATATGGTTATGGTTAACCAATTGTTCCTTTAGAAGTTTAATTCATATATTTTGCATTTATGTTAGGAACTAGAAATTTTCATACAAAATACTCATTTTGCGACCGATTGTTCCTATGGCAACTGTATAATATAGTGGCTCAATATAGGTTACATATATCGTGACAAAAGTATAATACCCACTGTAAGTTAATAAAAACTTCAATGTAAGTTTTTACGTTGAGCGGGAAAAAAGGGAATTTTTTTTTTAATTTTTGTGTAGATCAATCAGAGTTTATTATTCTCACTAGCAGAGATATAAATATGTATGTATATATATATGTATATACAAACATGTTCATTTATCTAAAAGCTAGATGTTAAATGCAGTGTAAACAACATTATTTTCTGAACTTTGGGAAAGTAGCTACCAATGTGAGAAAAAAACCCCTGATTACTCACTGTCTGCATCAAAATATACCATTTTTTTCCTGCTTAGATTTACGTACAGAATATTTGATTAGAAATTTAAGTGAACTTATCAGTTGTGGTGCATAATACATAAATAAATTTGCATTTGATTAGTTTTGTAAACAAAGAAAAGTTGCTTATTATATATTTATTAGTACTAGAGCTAATGCGAATCTGAATTCCTTTTTTTTTTGGCTTAAATAGGTAAATCACAACGAGGCCATTGACGACATCGATGGACGTAAAGTGCGTATACCCCGGGCAGGTGTGTATTGAGAATCATTTAATATTTATATCAAAAAAAAAAAAACTCTCAACTTTATCATTCTCTCAATCATTTTGCGTGCTTGTGCTTTAATTGAATGTATTTCTAACCAAACCTGCATCCGCTAAAACAATCTCCCAACTCTTCAACAATTGTGTAAGCCGCTTTTCCTAAATCGAAGTCTCTAAATCAGCTAGTCTAATCACATCTTTTGTCTAGTGCCCGAAATCGATGATGATGATGATGATCGACCATATGCCAATGGCATCAATACTGGCGTGGACGATGGTCTCCTAGGTGATGGCGACAACATTGGTGGCGGCGTCATTGTGCCCCGGCCAAATAATGGTGGACGACGTCCCAGTTATCCGTTTCCCGGCTATAGTGGCAACGGGTTTGTTAACATTAATGGCGTGGAGACGCCCATACCGGATGTGAATGCGTATCAGCATAAAAAGACGCTGGCCCAGGGCATGATGGACCTGGCCCTGCTCTCGGCGAATGCAAATCAGCTGCGCTATGTGCTGGAATCGGGCAGCCAGCATCCGTATTTTTATCCCAGCCTATTGTTTATATCGCTGAGCATCATATTCCAGGTGGGTGACGCATTCAAGTGAATACCCAAATATTGCTGGGCAGTTATTTATGTCATATTTTATTTACAGATTGCAGTCGGTGTTGGCCTTATTTGGAACGGCAGGTACAACATCAAGAACGAACAGGAGATTTGTCGCGCAAACAAAATTAATAATTACACAGTGATTGGCATTTTCATTGTGACCGTTGTCAATGTTTTGATTTCGGCGTTCGGCGTTGCAGACCGCTCACCGGCAGCGACCACGTAATGTGACACTATTCACAATTAGAATATATGTTTAGGTAAATACTCACAATTTTACAAAATGCACTGTTTCTCATCTTTTTTTATATGTTAATGCTATTGTGATAATAAAATTTAAATTCATTTGAATGTTTTGCTTTTGAATTTTTACAATGGGCGCCAAAATTTCGTTGCCTATCGATAGTTTAAGCGGGCAACACTGTGATCGAGACTATTTTGCAACAGCCCTGTCTGGGCTGACAGAATTAACTTTGCAGCCCTGGCTGTTGATTTCTGGGCAATATTTTTTTGTCATTGCTTAAAGCGTAAATTTAACGCATTCTAACACAATTTGAGTAAATACAATGGCTAAAGTAATTAAAGCGGTAAGTGTTTAATAAGCTAAAATAACTGGCATGTTTCTAATAAGTGTATTAAGTGGTTTGAATGCACTTGTTATTGTTATGTCATCGACTGCCTGTTGAAAACTTGAGTTGAATTCAATTTTTACCGATTGCATTTTAAAGTCGACGGGTTTAACCGGCCTGGCCGTGGCCACCAATCCCCATCACACACTGTCCGCCCTGTACGGCAAGATACTGCGCGCCGTTGCCAAAATGCCGCAAGAGTCCAGCTATCGCAAATACACCGAACAGCTGGTCAAAGAACGCTCCGATGCCGTCGCAAAAGTGAGTTCAATTTAATAATAAAAATTATCCAGAGAATAATTTGTATATATTGCTTGCAGAACAAGGATATTGTTGCACTGGAGAAGGCCGTTGGCTGCGGACAGGTGGAGGAGCTGATTGTGCAGGCGGAGAACGAATTAACGCTGGCGCGCAAAATGCTCGGCTGGAAGCCGTGGGAGAAGCTCGTCCAGCCAGCGCCCGCCAAGCAATGGGATTGGCCACCAGCCCAGATACTCGAGCCCAAAGTCTAGTCTAACCTTGTTAATCCCAATTGTGTATGAGGCTGTAAATGAACAGCAATAAACAAATGAAATCCGAAATCAGCTGGCTTGAGATTGTGTTTGTCGAATCTTGATAAGACGAACTGTCTGATCTGTCCGTCGCTTGTCTCTCTTTCTTCAGTATATTCTCAACATGCGAGGGATCAACATCTTGCTGCTGCTCCTCATTGTTGTTGTGACCTGCGCTGTGGGCGCTCCACGTCGTCAGCGACGTCAAATTGATCTGACGCTGTCCGCGGAGCACGACGACCAGGCTGACGAAACGGAGCTGGCACTGGAGGCCATTGCGGGGCTGTGGAGCAGCGCGGACAGTCGCACCAAGATCGATGGCTCCGCCAGGCTGGTGCATCGGGCCAACGGCCTGCAATCAACGGGTAAAACAAGCTACCAAGCACGCGTCCATCTCCATCATGACTATAAAACCAATCCGTATCAAACGTAAATATGCCAAAAGGTTCCGAGCAGGACTGGCGTCTGGGCGTGCGTGTCGTATTCAGCTAACGGGCGGACGGACGGACAAATGTATATTACACGATTGCGTGCGCTGAAAACTCCCCAATGTCGGTTTTAAATGATAACATTTTGACCTTTTCGTTTGTACTCTCAATAAATTGTGTCTCATAACAAATACAAATAAAGTTGTTTGTAATTTGCAAAAGTCTGAAACTGTTTTTGCTTTATTGTTTACGCACCAAACTTGAGAAAACGTTCCGCTTAAAAACTAACAACAACAACTACAACAACAACAACAAGAAGAAGAAGACGAGTGCGAGTCTGGACATGCAATAAATTAGGTTAGACAGTATTTTTTCAGTATATGTATGTAAGTATGTAAATGCCATTGATTAATTACGGTTAATTGAGGTATTTTTTTTTTCTTGTTATTGCCCCACTCAATTGAAGTAGACGCCGAGCGCCTCCTGCTTTTTGAGCTCGTCTACGACAAAATCGCGGAACTCCTCGTAGGCGACATCGATGTCCAGATTGTTGATGATCTTGTGAAAGTTGCCCGGCGTCAAGCCGTAGGCAATCTCCACCTCGGCGGCGTTCAGACGCTTCCGCAGCGTCTCCTCCGTTTCCGTGTTGCGTTTACGCAGCCTGCGCTCGAGCTCATCGATGGTCGGCGGATTGTTGAAGATCAGTATGGGATTGAGATCGGTTTTCCGGATCTGCTCGACGCCCTTCTGCTCGATGTCCAGTATGCAGACGCGACCCAGGCTCTGGATGTCGCGCACCGCCTGCTTGCTGGTGCCGTACAGGTTGCCCGTAAACTCGGCCGTCTCGATGAACTCATCGTTGGCGATCGCCGCCTCCATGTCCGGCCGACTCACGAAATAGTAGTGGACGCCGTGCTGTTCGCCCTCGCGTGGCTGGCGCGTGGTGTGCGACACGCTGAATCCAAACTTGTCCGGAAATTCGGCAAACAATCGTTTCAGCAGCGTGCTCTTGCCGGACCCGGAGGGGCCGCACAACACGAGCGGACGTGGACCGGTTGCCGTTTGTGACATTAACGTGCCGCTGGCGCTAAATGCGCGATTGACAATGAACAGAAAGCTCAACATGTTCGGGGCTGAAAGCTAACTCTAGTTTGGCTAAATTAACCCGTCGATGGACGTTCCTCAGCTACTCAATTACGCTCTAAATTAGTGATGGGCCCGTGTGCAGGTGTCTTGGTGGTGGTTTGCTCGCGATAATTGGACTATCGCACGCGGTTCGCTGTTATCGAGTTTGAATTGACTGCCAATAAACATACACAAGTTTTTGTTTGGTTTAAAAACGGTTTATATGCATATTCTTATACTGTTGTTTGTTTTTATTAATTTCTTTTGTTTTTGTTTTATTTTAGCATAGAATTTCAAACACATACACACTGAAACTAACGCTTTTGTGGCTGGTTTTTTTGTTTTTGTATATCGTTATCGGCTGTTTATAATTTGAATTCGAATTACAATGCATTTTAAACTTAGTTGGCTAAAAATAATTATGGATTTCACTTTTCTTGTTTACGTTTTTTTATTTTGATCACAATTTGATTTCGCATGCCCAAAATGAATTTGGTTTGTGTTCCGAATGCTTCGCCTGAATGTAACCTTCAACTGTTCCCGTTTCCCATTTTCCGTTTTCGTTCCGCTTCCGTTTTCGTTCCATATCTAGTCTTTAAGCCTATTTGCCGAAAAAAGTGACTAATTTCGAAATATATCAATTGTATATAGCATGCAAGCTGCTGCATTTGCTTGAGTTACTACAAAATACGCTAATTTTCAGTCAATATTACGTGCTTCTTCTTCTCTGTTCTCTTTCCATTTGTTCTTCGATTCGCTTTTCCCACTTTTCACTTGTTCGAAAGGCAATGTGTTCTGCATTTTTTTTTTTATGAAAAAGGGTGCATGAAAATTTCTTCTTGTTTGTTTGAATGGATGCATAATATATATCTAGATATATATATATATTTATGGGTATTTTATGTACAATATTATAAGTTATAGATTTGAGTTTTCGATGCATATGGAAGTGGTTCTGTTTTAACGAGTTAAGATCAACTAAATAACAGTATTGAAAATGGAGAGTGGGTTTTGTTCTTTCTGTTGTTGCTAACGTCTTAAATAAATTGAGTCTAGTGAATTATTAAATATATATATTTGTATATATGAACTATAATGTGAAATGATTTATATTGTGGCAAAGTAAAAGTATATTGTGCAATTGTTGCTGCAATTTATTAGAGCCCTAAAAAATTTGAATACAACTAAAAACTATGCGTATGTTTAAAATTGATTACAAAATATTTATATATATTTTATATGTGTTTTTAGCCACACACAAAAGCTACAAACTAAACTTGTACAACCCCAAAGAACTGAGTTTCAGGGGGGTGCCTTCGGGAGGGGAGGATGTTAGGTAGGGGAGGGAAATGGGGGGCGATTGGCTGGCCCTTAAAAATGGGGCTATCTTCTTACAGACTATAATCATTATTAATTATTCATATATGTAATATATTCAATTACTATAGGAGCTTAAAAAGTTTTGCATTCGGTAAATCGTTTTTCTTTCATTTCATCATTTATGAATATTGCTATTGCTAATTGTAAATTAATTATTGGTTGTGTTGGTTGTGGTTTTAAAATGAGAAACACGACAAGTATTTAACAGAAAAAAACACGACTAACAATTACGTTTACGATGCGTTTTGTTGCTTTCTTTGTGTATAATTATGTATAATTAATTATGTTATAATTATTGTTTACAAATAGAATAATCATTTTACGTTTCACATTACGTTTTGCTTGCGTAAATTATAAAATTACCTAAACAAGAAAATTATAAAGTTAGTTTGTTGTTGTTGTTGTTGTTGTCGCTCTTGTTGTTGCTAGTCAAATATATATATATAGAAATATATATATGTGTAGAGCCTCCCCCTGCTTAGGCCTTCCAATTGTTCTGGCGACTTCCGCTGGGCCCGCTCGGCTGCTGCGGCGGAATCATCTCCAGCAGATATTGACGCTGCAGCTCCGCCGCCCGCTGAATGTCGGCCATACTGTTTGGATTGCTGGAGTTCTTCGATGAGCTGGATGCGGAGCTGCTCTTCTTATTATTATTGTTGAAAGCTGTTTAAGAAGAGAAACCAATTGATTAGACAAATTTGAGAAAATTGATAGCTTATTATATATAAAGTCATTCCGCGTGAATTACTTTTTATCATTCTGAAAAATGTACTTTATTTTTATTTTGAATATATAAAAATACCAAACCTAACTTTACGTCAGCATATTTATTTATTTAAGGAGCATTCAATATTATATCAAAATAAATATGTTTAGATTTTTATTTATTATATGTTCTTATAGAAGAACTATTACAGGTTTAATCTAGATAAAAATTAAATTTTAAATTTGCATTATTTTATTTTTAATTATGTATTTAATTTTTTGCAAGTGCGTGTTCCTAAACTTATTTAACATTGCATTGACTGTTAGCCGCACCGCTTAACAGCTGTTCAGCTACGCTGTTATAATTTAACAGTGCGCTGCTAAATGTAAATGTAAATCGCTCTGTTAACGTAACATCACTATGTTAACATAATTTGGTGCACCGCTGTTAACTGTTAACATCACTTGTTGCACCCTGCACAGATCGCTGTTAACTCACCTGCAACTTGGGCCGCCTGCGCCATGGCCATTTGATAGGTGTACAAAAGTGGCGCAAACTGCATCATGTGCTGCGGATTACCGCCCAGTCCCTGACCGAGTGCTGCACAGAGATTCAATGATTATAGATTATTTAATATTAATAATAATTATTCGATTAAACGCACCTCGGAATAGCTGCTGCTGGAAGGCCTGCATGGCGGCCGCTGGGGAGGCGTTGCCGAGCGCTGCGGCTGGATTGCTGGTCGCCGTCGAGGCGCCGCCAAAGTTGCCCAGGCCGCCGAGTGCGGCCAGATTGCCCAACTGATTGAGATTACCCAAGCTGGCCAAATTGTTGATATTCAGCCCGCCCATGCCGCCCAATGCGCTGAGATGCGCTGCCGCCGCCAGCGTTGCCGCCGAATACTTGTCATAGCTCTGCGCCTGCTGCTGCTGCTGCTGCTCCCGCTGCTGTTCCCGCTGCTGCTGCTGCTGCTGTTGCTGCTGCTGCTGCTGCTGTTGCTGTTGTTGTTGCTGCTGCTGCTGTTGATGGTGATGATGATCGCGTTCGGCGCGCGAGGAGCGCACAGTTCCCGAGGTTGTCGCCTCGTGATGATGCGCCGCCGTTGGCACCGGCCCCGGACTGAGGATGCCCGCCTGCTGTGCGGCGATGGCTGCCGCTGCGGCGGTCGCAGCTGCCCGCGATGAGCGCGGCGTGCTCGCCGGCGGCGGCGTGGGCTGGCTCTGTTGTGCGCTTGGAGGCGGCGGCGTCGGACGTGGCGCTGGTGTTGGTGTCTGGCATTTGGTTGGTATAACGGTCACCGAGGGCGGCAAATTGACCAGCGCCGCGGCGGCCGAGGCATGCGACGCCTGCAGCTGTTCGCGCTGTTCCCGTTCCCGTTCCCGCTGCAGCGCGGCGGCCTGCTGATGCGCCGAATTGGACAGGGCAACGCTGGTGGCACTGTGAGTCGCCGCCACGTGCGAATCAACGGGCGAGGGACTGCTCTGGCTGGCCAGACGCTGCTCGATCTCCTGCTCCTGCTGCAGCGCCTTCACAAACGCCTGCTTCAGCCGATTCGTGTGCTCCGCCTTGAGGGCCTTCTTCACATTCGAGGTGACGCACTGCTCGCAAATCACCTTCGCTTCCTTGTTGGCTACAGTTTAAAAACATATATATGTTAGAAAACGAACTGAATAACCGTGCAAGGAGTTGGGCTTACTCTGCTTCTCCCACTTCCAGACGGGCGTAAAGTCGATCTTGCACTGGGCACAGCGGAAGGGCGCCGCCACGGCGTTCGCCTTCTTATTGACGGTCAGATAATCGACGACGGTCTCCAAGCCGAGCAGATAGACAAAGTCCGTGTTGCTCGGATTCGGTATGAAGTGCATCTCTGGTGGTGGCGGCTTTGGTGGCGGGATCTATAAGAAATACAAAATATTACAAATTCGATTATATCGATTTTTTGATTAATCAAAATCAGCTTAAATTAAATAAGCAAATTCGAAAGATTGCCAAAATCAGTTCTTGCACTACTAAAAGATATCTAATTTTTACTAAAATATATCGATCGATATTTATCGATTTTTAAGTAAATTCGTGGTTTATAAACCAAAATATAAAAGCTACAAGCACATTCCTCTACAATTTAAAGCCTAGCAGCTGTTTTAGTCTCTGAGATGATGTCAAATCGCAAGCTTGAAACACAAATTTATCGATTTCTAAGAAATTGGATAATAGATATCTACAACAATTATATATAAATATATCGTAAGAACGTGAAAATAGAAGACTGTGCGATACTCTGCTCTCTGTTCAACATGTCGAAGCTTATTTTTGTTTTACTGAATAGCTTAGAATTTGAGAATTATCGATCATTTAAAGTTAACTTGGTCTGACAGATAGAAGAACTTGCTGATCAACAAATTTATATACCCTATGCTGCGTGCAACACACATGTGCAAGACTTAATGATACCCTATAGCAGTTTTTAAAGCTTGTAAAGCATAGATCGATATAAATCGATTCACGCTCACCTGTAGCAAAGTCTTTTCCAGCTGTTTGCGCAGCGCCATTTTAGCGGCCGCCTGTCGCTGAGCGGGCGTTTGGGCCTCCTCGCGCGCTGTGCCGCGTTCATTCTGCAAATGAAGAAAATTAAATAAATTCAATAAATTCAGGAAATTTGTAAAAATTTGATCACCTCACCTTTAAATCGTTGAGCTGATTTTGATGCGTTTGCTGTAGGGGCGGCGCCGGCGTTATGGATACAGAATTGCTAATGGTCCCAGGTACCTTCGAATTATCCGAAATATTAGGCTGCATGTTTGGCAATTGTTTATTTTATATTGTTTAGCATACGAAAGTGAGAACAAAATTAGAGTTGCGTTTTAAGGCAAATTTGCTGTGACACAAAATTGTGAGATTTTCTTTTTCTTTTCTCTTGGCAAGATCCAAAAGACGAAATTTCGGTTATGCAAATGGTGTATACGACTGCCAAGGGGGCCACGCAGCGCAGCCTACTCGAATATTAAATTTTATATAAACGGATTTCAACGCTCAAAATTATAAGCGAGCAGGCTACGCGACAAGTTCCTTGACAGAGTTTTTGACAGTTTTGTGTTCAGTGTTGCAAAACGTTGTGTGTTCTAAATTATTGAACGAAAGTTCGATAGTTCGTTTATGAGGAACTAAAGTTCGTTAGTTCGATAATTCGTATATGATAGGTGTTTAATGTTTCAGTGTTGGTAAGCGTGAGTTTTATGCAGTGTTTAGACTATGGTCATGAATGTTACGGTGCTTTCTACCGTTATTCTGAAGGGTTTACGAACATTTACATTTAAATGTAAAGCTGGGATTTAAATTGTTATTATGGAAAGTTTGAAAAATATTTCTATAAGTGATAGTGATAGGAATAAAGTGTATACATATTTCTTTCCTTATTTATAGTGTGAGGGTTATACTCTTTTCATCTGTCTGTATATCGACCGGATCAAACTTCTATTTCATATAGTTTTCATTGTAATGTTCCTTTCATTTATATTTTTGAAAGTTTAAAACATATTTGATAGCACAAACTTCTTTCAAAGTAGGGACTTCCCCAATAAAATTAACATTAGGCTGTAATTGATCTGATTCAAGTACCCGTGACAAGTAACAGTTACTCGCACAAGCAACACTCGTGACCATTTGTTGGGCATATGAAAATATAGTTAACAAAACGAAAAGTATTTGTTTATGTTTTGTGTTGGGTGCGCAATTGCAATCGGTGCATGTGGAAATTATGTACAAATATAAATCATTTATGAGATTATAGATAATGTTGAAAAAAACTCGGCGCTTACGGCAACGATGACATTACAATAACTCACATTGCGTGCTTTCAGGCTGGAAGGCGGCGCCGACGTTGGCGTTATGGTCACCGAGGGCGTTATCGTGAGATTCGGCAGATTCGTCCGCGGGGGCAGCACGCTCGACCGATGCGAGCTGTTCGTGGCAGGCGTTATGGTCGTCCCGGCGGCCAGCGTGGCGCCCGCTGCCAGCGATGATCTCGGAGGCGGGATGAGTGAGCTGTTGCCGCCGCTGCCGCTGCTGTTGCCGCCGCGCTGCGAGCCCGAGGAGAGCGCTGCCGCGGCTGCGGCCACAGCGGCTGCCGTCGCCGCCGAGGAGCTCATGTTGCGGCTGTTGCTGGCGCTGTTCGAAAAAGAAATGGGAGAAAATCATTAATACATATTCTTTTAATAGGAATAAAATTCAGACCTACGATAAGATGCTCTGTAATCAGCTCTAAATACTCTGAACATCGTAAAGATTTGATTCTTCTTCCCTTTAGTGTACATTATAGTTTATTATCCCATTACATTTATTATTTTTACTCAACTTTACATGATATTAATAAATGCTTTAAGAGAGAGAGAGAGATATATGGAGAGTAAGGGAAAGTGAGAATTAGGCAGAGAGTGACAGAGAAAGAGAGAGAGAGAGTATGAGACAGAGAGAGCGTAAGAGTATGAGAGAGAGATAGTAAAAGAGTGAGAGATAGTAAGAGAGAGAGAGAAAGAAAAAGGAGTAAGAGAAAAAGAGAGAGAGAGTAAGAGAGAGAGAGCAAGAGAGCGAGAGCAAGAGAGAGTAAGCGACATAGAGAAAAAAGAAAGAGAGAGTACCAGAGAGACAGAAAGTGTAAGAGAGAGAGTGAGAGTAAGAGAAAGTCAGTGAGACGAGAGAAAAAGAATGAGTGAGAATTTACTTTATAATTCTCATTCTCTCTCTCAAAAATAGTATGAAACAGAGAGAGTAAATGAAAGACAGACTGGGATTAAAGGGGGAATAGAGAGTGTATAGGGGAGAGGGAGAATTAAAAAAAAAGAAGAGAGAAAGAAAATAACAAGAGAGAGCGAATGAAGGAAACACTTACCTACACAAAAAACTTATCCCACTTTTCAATTACACACAAATCACTGAAATTACCAAAAGGCTGCGGGCCTTACTTGAATTCATGAGAATCGCATAGGGCGGTCCCAATAACATTGCTAGACAATTAACATAATTCCGCAAGATTACAGACAACATTTTCATGAATAAGTTCTGGGTCTAATTTCAACAGCATTTAAAATTCTACAGGGCGCACAATTGGTATGGATTAGAGATTATATGTGTTTATATGTTATATGGCCGATTTAGGAATTATCGGACAAAAGTATAGCAATATAAGGCGAATGCTACTCTGATGTTTCTTCTTTAATCTTCGGTAAAACAAAGATAATTATTACTAATGTATCCTTTCATAATTCAACTTCCCAAAACAATTATGTCAGGTTTATTTAAAAATCTATATTTATCCCAAATGCAATTGATATTTATCGATAACTCACCTTATGCTAACGGCAGCTGCACCGCCGCCCAAGCTGCTCCGCCCCTTGCTGTGGGCGGGCAGCGGCAACGCCGACGTCGGCGTCACACTGAGCGACCCCTTGGCCGTAAGTGCGCTGGGTATCGCCGCCAGAGGATTGTTGGGCGACACACTGGTGGGCGTAACGACCAGATTCTCCTTCATCACCTGCTGCGACTGCTTCAGCTTCTTGAGCAGCATCAGTTTGGTCTCCTCGTTGCGCAGATCCTGTCGCAGTTTGCGCAAGCTCTTCTCGCGCTCCTTGAGCTCCGCATGGGTCAGCTCCTTGATGGGCACATACGGAGGCATCTCCTCATCGTCCGTCTCCGAATCGATGTTGCCGTTCTGCTGCCGTCCGTTGGTGCGCGCCGGCAATAAAACAATATCCGGCGCCTCCGCGTACGATTTGGGCTCGGTGCGTGGCCGCAGAACGCGACGTTGTACTTTATTCTCATCCTGGGGGGCGCCACCTGCACCAGCTCCCGTTAACGCGACGTCGCTGCTGCTGTTATTGTTGTTGCTGTTACTGTTGCTGTTACTGTTAATGTTACTGTTATTATTGTTGCTGCTGCTGTTATTTGTGCTGTTAGTGTTGCTGTTGTTGTTGTTGTTGTTGCTGTTGTTGTTGTTGCCGCTGCTGTCACTGCCATTGCCCGCAGTGGCAGCAGCCGCAGCTGCAGATGTGGCTCCCGGCGCTGGCGTTATGGTCAGCCCCGTATTGTTCGCTGTTAGGGCGCGCAGATCCCGATTGCTGAGCGTGGGCGCCGGCGCCGGCGCTGGCGTTATTGTCAGCGCCGGATCACGACCGGAACTTAAACTCAAGTCGACCACATCGTCGACCTCCATGTTGGCCATTTTCGCGCGTCGCGTCGTCGTGATGTCGTATCTTGACCTAACTGCAAAGAAAAGAAAAGGAATATTAATAATTATTTAAAAAACATTTATATCTATAGCTAGGTGTTAATATATCTGATACAGTGCACGTTCAATGTAATAGACCAACAAAAACTTTTAATAACTTTCTCATAACTTTGTCAAAAATTGCCGGTTTTTCATGTTTGATGGCATTTTAGTCATTATTCGTCCCATACATTGATTCTACATTCAAAATATATTCATTTTCAAAAAAAAAATTTTTGATTTTTTGGTACAAAAATCACAAGGGCTCCCCTTATTCATTTTCGACCAAAATTTTTTTTCAAAATTTAAAATTGCGAATGTTTGTTTTTAATCGATTGTATTTGTCATAGTTAGCATAAAAAACAACATTTAAACCGATTCTGAGGGGGTACAATTTTTGGTAAAAAATCATGCCAAAATCGACAAAAATTTTGACATGCAAAGTTCTCGGATCCATAGCTCCCACATTTCAAACTCCTATAACTTTGTCAAAACTGAACCGATTTTCATGTTTGATGGCATTTTGGTCATTATTTGTCCCCTTTATTAATTCTGTATTTAAAATATATTAATTTTTGAAAATAAAAATTTTTGGATTTTTTGGTACAAAAATCACAAGGGTCCCCCCTTACTCATTTTCAAAAAAAAAAAATTTTTCAAAATTTAGAATTGCGAATTTTTGTTTTTCATTGATTTTATTTGTCTTAATTAGCATAAAAAAACAACATTTAAACCGATTCTGAGGAGGTCAAATTTTTGGTCAAAAATCATGCCAAAATCGACAAAAATTTTGACATGTAAAGTGCTCGGATCCATAGCTCTCATACTTCAAACTCCCATAACTTTGTCAAAAGTGAACCGATTTTCATGTTTGATGGCATTTTTGTCATGATTTGCCTCATAGATTGAGTCTACATTTAAAATATATTCATTTTTGAAAAAAAAATTTTTTTGAATTTTTTGTCAACAAAGTATGTACATACTTCCCCCCTTACTCATTTTCAAAAAAAAAACATGTCAAAATTGAGAATTGCAAATTTTTGTTTTTAATCGATTGTTTTCCCCCATTTATTTTCGCACACTTTCACAGCAACTGTTTCACTTTTACTTCTGATTTTTATTTAGTTATCGAGTGTCTACTGTATTTAAGAGTGGGCTTCTGTTTCTGCACTTTGATAAGGGTTGCTTTGCATGCTACATTTCCTTATTTTTTTCTTCCTATTTTTGTCATTCAGTTTGCAAGCGGAAATCAGAGTCTAACCCTTAATGGCTTAACGGTTTGTTTTCAGTATCTCCGTTGGAGTTGTTTTACTTTTTTTTGCTGTTGTTGTGGTTGTTATTGTAGTTTTTCATATGCGGCTCCCTTTTTTGGTGTAAGGAAATAATAAAGATATCCTGATTTCAATTCAATTTAGGCGACGACCTTGTTGAGTCAACTGATAGCCTCAAGCTGAGGCTGGTTTGTGGCGCGACAAAAGGAAAGCTGCTCTAAATCACAGCACACAGCCAGATTTGATCGCAGATACAAACTCACATTTGTATAACTGTCTGTATGTGTGTGTGTGTGTTTTTTGTGTGTTTGTATGCGACTAGCGCCACAGCATTCGCTTCCACAAGCAAGTCACGTTTTCGTTTTATCAAATTTTCGCATACAAAGAGCGAAGCGCGGCAACGAGCAAAATTTACATGAAAACAAAGTGGACAGCGGGGGTCAAGTGAGAGAGAAAGAGAGAAAGAGGACATGCAAATCGGTAAATGTTTAGTGGCAGCACTACAGAACTAGCAAATGCTCAAAGCGTGCACACACACACACACACACACACACACAAACATATATGCCCACAAGCCAAAGACACGTGAGAGCGAGAGGTGAATAAACTTTTCAACAAATGCAAAACATATGTACATACATTTCCACACATACACACTCAGTTATAATTGCAACAACAAAAATAACGACATTACACTTGCACCTGCCCCTTGTCATATGAAAAAACAAAGCCAATAAAAAGTAAAAATAAAAACAACACAAACAATAAACAGTCCAATTAAAATTAAATAAATGCAGTCACACACACACACAAACCATGAAAACTGCGACTGGGTGGCAACGCTGGCCGAACTAAGCTTAGACATCGCGCAACGACCTCAAGAGCAAAAAAAAATATGTGGCTCAAGCAAGAAAATCGAATCAAACATAATTTAAACATGATGAGAACGCGAACAAAACTACAGGCTGTAAGCGAGAGTGTGTTTGTGTGTGTGTGTGTGTCTGTTATTGTTTGGCCAACAACGTCCCCAACGTGCTATAAATTAACTCGCTTTGAAAAGTTGGCAGCCACACACAAAAGCACACACACACAAGCATACACATCCATACATGCGTGCATAGCTCACTCGTTCGTTTTTCGTTGTTCTCCCCCCACCAAAGCAGCTGTCCGCAATGTCTCGTTACTTTCCACACTTGTGTCGTCATCAGATAGCTGCTTGAGAACGAACTGTAACGACCGCACAGTGGTTAAACTACAATGCCGGCGAATGCAACAGGCATGATCGTTTCTGTTGCTCAATTTTATTTATGCTAGTATTTCGGTACCTTTCATTATTTCGTTTAATAATTGTAATTTATATAATGCACTTCAAAAGTCGCAAACAACTCACTTTAGACATAAATGTTGCGCTTAACTTGGCAATTTCATATTCAGTTTATGAGCTTTGCAGCACTGTGCAGCGCCTTGTGAGCGTGAGAATAACAGTGTAAATACGTACGTACATACGTACATACATGAGTGTTTCTGTGTTAACTGTTAATGATTGTTGTCCGCATTTTATTTCTTATTAAAAACAAAAGCAAAAACAAACATTTTAGTTTTTTGTTTTTGTTATAGATGCTTTAAATAATGTTTATATAAACACAATGCCGGCATTTAAAATGCCTGACATTGGCTGCACATTTGCCTGGCGGCTGGAAATCGTTGTATATCGATTTGTTGGCGTCGGCGTCGGCTTTAACGTCGACGTCGTCGTCGTCAGTGGCTTTTGTTGGCATTCAGTGTGTTTATAATTGTGTTTAATAGCGCGCTAAATGTGTTTCAATTAGCGCTTAAGGCTTAGCTGGGTGTGTATGTGTATGTGTGTGTGTGTGTTTGTATGTCAATAGGGCCTGCAAACACATCTACATACATAGACATCTGTGTATAATGCATGTCAGGAAAGTTCAAGTTCGTTGGCACCTGACAAAAGAGTTTGAATAAATTGTTCGGCCGGAGTGCAAATAAAACAAAAGTAAGAAGGCAACTTGATAACTGACCGCCGGCAACCCAGAAGGATAGCTTTGACTGCCAGAGCATGTGGAGTCGAGTACTATTAGAGTCATCTGAGGCGATAACGGCAACAGCAACAACAACAAAAACAATGGCAAATGCCTCAACTAACGAGCAATGACGACGACAACAACAACGCAAAAAAGCAAAAGAAATAAGGTTAAATCAAAAGTACAGTTGTGTACATAGCGCAGCGAGCAGCAGCACCAACAGCAGCAACAACAACAACAAACAAACAAAAGCGAAGAGCAGCCAACAAGCAAAATGTGTTTGAGTGCGGCTGCGGTGAGCAACAACAACAGCAGCAACAGCAGCCGACGTAGAGAGAGAGAGCAAGACAGAAGAGAGAGCGCGCGTCGCACACACACGCGAGCCCAAAGCCAAAGCCAAACAGCAAACTGAGAGAGAGTGGCGGGCAGACGGCGGCGGCAGTTGGCGACCGAATTGGGAGTAGAGAGTAGTAGAAGTCGTAGTGGGGGTTTGTGAGGGGGTGGGGGATAGGGTATGGGGGCAGTGGGTTCACTGAAAACTGTCTGGCCACCCCACACACAAACACACACACACACATGCATTTACACAACACCCAGAGTACACCTTAACTACACCCAGACCTATCGATTTGCATAACTGTAAGTCAGGTGTGACCCTCATTGGCTAATCGTGAAAAGCCCTAAGAAAACCAGAGAACCTAACTTTCGATTGCAATTGTCATCATTTTTTGCGGTATGCGCAAAATAATTCAATTCATTTCAATAAAATGAGTAAAAAAAATGAAATTATCAAAACAAGTCGCAGCTTCGCACACAACCAGACAAATAAACAAACATACATAAGTAGGTATATGCATACAAACAAACATACACCAATACATTTATATAAATATATATGCATGTATATACTCGTATAAGAAATGCGCATATCTTATGGCCTGCCATTGTATGTACATAAGCAGCGGCAAACTGAACGGAGCGGAAGAGAGAGAGAGGAGCAAAGCGGTGGGCTGCTGATGCCGTTGCTGGCGCTGAGAGCGAGTGCGAGCGAGCGAGAGAGAGAGCGGTCGACTTGTTGTACATGGCCCATTGTACATATGTATTAACTCACCATTACCATCGTCGTCCCCATTGTGGGTTGGGGGTTGGGGTTAGGGAGGGGGTGGGCCTGCGTATGGGTGGTGGGGGGTGAGGTCGGTTAGGTTGGGCTGAGTTGGGTTCGGTTGAATTCAGGCTGCAAAATGCACTGGCGCATAAATCTAAGCTGCGCCTTGCGAATGTTCAAAATTTATTAGTGACGTCAACGCCTATCACTATTCGCAGTTGCTTAGGAGAGAGAGAGAGAGAGAGACATTTTAACGCAGTGGCAACTCCTTCACTAATTTACAAACAAGAATTAAGAGTCATAATTGACACAAAAGCTTTACCTGCGCTCATTTACATATACACACATACATATAGTGTGCATATATTTGCGTCACAAAATTGTTAAGTCATTTAAATCTATTAATACAGTTACATTTATCTACATACGCACATACATATATACACATGCGTATTTTTAATAAGATCTGAGCTAATACAAATCTCACCACGTCTATATACTTGTGCATATGTATGTATGTACATAATTATGCCTCGCTTGTTTATTCATAGCGCCGATAAGGATAAGCTTCGGCAAATTACAACACAAAAAAATAAATAAGTTATAAGTATGCTTGTATGCATATAAATAAATTTCTAGAAAATGGGTTACGTACAACAACAACAACAAAAACTTAACACAAATTAATTGCGCGCACTACAAACGAAAAATCGTCGCGTCGCTGCTTCTGCCTCGGTCGCTGCCAGTAGTCGTTGGCCTCTGCTGACGTCGCAGCAAGCAGCGCTGCTGCGTCAACTATAAATGTGTGTGTACATAAAATACTGACGTGTTGGTGTTGTAGTTGTGCGGATTTGCTGCTTATCGCTGGACATACATTTTGCACTGTCTTTTATGGCAGCTCTGAGTAATTGGCAAGTGGCTTGACAAAGGGAACGGGGAATGTGGGAGAATGCAAAGGCTAGTGGGCAGACTGGAATTGGGTCTGGGTCTAGCAATTTTACAGCTGTTTTCGGCAGATGGTTCTGTAAAAGTGTGACCAATTGCCCAACTAAGCAAATGCACACACATACAGATGTATAAGACAAATACATGAATATAAGCATAGCAACAACCAAGCGTATTAGCTTTCAAACTGGTTTTAATTGTTGCTGCTATTTTGTCTTCTTACTTTGTTTTATGCAGCGAAAAAAAAGCGATGCTGCTTTAAAACCGTTTTATTGCACAAAGAAGCACAACAAACAGTTATGCTTGACGTTGCCAGACTGTTTGCATGTGCATGTTTAGAAAAGTATAAAAAAAAAAACAATTCGCTTAAGAACAGCTGCCAATTGAGATATTATCTGGCGGCCGAATTTCACAATTTTACAATGACAATTTCCATATTTGCTTAATATAGAAACACACACACGCATAGATAAATATATATAGTATATATGTATTTATATACATATGTATATATTAATACATAGGCAAAAGCGCAGCTCAGCTGCTTGTAAAGCTCTTCTCGTTGTCTTTTGCCAGTTGCTCCGCATGTTGTTGTTGTTGTTTTGTATATAAACCAACGGTGTATACGTATGTACATATTTCACACACACTCGCACTGCTCTCACTCACACATACATAGGCATGGGTTCGACTTTAGTACATAAGCAGAGTGCGCGCTGCGCTCGTCTCGTTGCTTTTGTCTATCCAACCGTGCTTCTTTGCGTGCATGTGTGTGTGTGTGTGTGTGTATGTATTGCTGCTTGCCTGGCCTGGGCTTTGCCTGCCAGTCTCCTCCACTAGCAACAACAAGATTCAGCGAAAAAGTAAAAACACATAAAAACGCAATAGCAAACATACAATAATCGACAAGGCAACAATCTATTTATTACATGTATGTCTGTATATATGCATATAAATACATACATACGTATGCTTGCACTTGCTGTAGTTTTTTTTTTAATTCTTTTTTATTTTTTGGGCTCAGCTGAGAGCAAAAGTTTTGTTAACGCCGCCGCCGCCATCGTACGGCTGCATTTCAATAAATTTTTTGTGGAAATATTCCACTTAATCAAGCAAATTACCAACGCGTCGAAGTCTCTGTCGCCGTCGCAGTCGCAGTCGATGCTATGCTTTGGCTATTTTTAGGCTTTGCGCTTTACCTTTCATTTTTGCTTTTATTGTTGGCAAAACATCAAGAGAAACACATTAAAAAAGCACAAATTGAATGCTACATGAAAATGAGACGATCTCCTCGCACGCGCTGTCGACGCCGATGCGCTGTCCAACCAGCGCTGTTAAGAATAACCCCAAAAAGTAACACGTAAAAGGTAAACAGCGACGCTGGCAGCGCAGCTGGCGTAGCGTCCGTTTGCCCTGACACAGCAGCGCAGCGCGGCGGCCCAACAAAAAGCAAAAGGAATAACAAAACCAGTTAGCCGATACTCACACACACACACGAAAATACTCATTTATATATAAGTGATACACACATATTTGACATTTATAATAATAATGCGAAACGATAAGTGCCAAAAAGGCAAGAAAATAGAAAATACAAATTCATTCAATTCTGAGCGAAAGATTTCAATTTCATTCGCAATTAAAATAGGCATCAAAGCCCGTTAAACTGTGCATACATACATACATACATATATACATGATTACGCATTAGAAGCTTTCCAAACTGTTGTTTGGGCACAGTTTGAGAGACACGGCTATAAATTCTAGCATTTTTAGCCTTGAACTAAAGAAACCCAACAAAACGCACGCATACAAACACACACACACACACACACACACACACACATACATATGTACGTGTTATGCATGTTTGTATGTATATGCACCTGTAATAATAGCTTTGCACGCGTTTTTTCACTGCTAACTGCATGATGTTCACACTGGGTAAACGTTTGCACATACACATGTATGTATGTATGTACATATGCATAGCATATAAAAATAAATGACAACCAAAAGAGAAAACATTTTTCTAGCGCTTTTTTTTTGCTGATAAGCGACAGCACTTACAAATATACTTATAAATACGTATGTGTGTATGTACATAAGCGTATCTGTGTGCATGTGCGTATGTACATATATATATATTTTTATATATGTATGTATGTATATGCAATTGTTCACACAGCTGCTTTAAAAATCGTTGCTGCTGTTGATGGGCTCCTAAATGAATCACTGAAGATTTACGACTGTTTATTAGTTCAATACAATGTATATATGTATGTATGTGCATATGTATCAAATACTTGCATACGTGCATATTTGCATTAAAATATTTAATATTCAGCTAATTTAATAGCTAACGGAACTATATTACATACATAAATTGACAGCCTGCTTTTGCAACGCTTTCTATTACTGAACGCGAAAAAGCAAGAAAGAAAAAAAAAAACTACTACACTCTATTTTATGTTGTTTTATTTTATGCGCTGTTCTTATTTTGCACTTAATGACGTGTAAGCAGCGCGCGTGTGTTTACATTTGTGTGCGTTCCTATGCATGTTCTGTGTGTGAGCATATGTATGCATGTGTGCGTATACGTGTACAATGGACAGCGTCTGCTGTGTGTGCGCGTGCGAGTGAGATGCCAAAGTAAACAGGTAAAAAAGGTAAGCCGAAAAAAGAAACCAACAACAGCTAAACTAAAAAAAGCAGCTTTGCCACTTTTTGTTGTTGTTGTGGTGCTTCTGCTGCTTTTGTTTTGCGTGAAATTGTCAGAAGAGGAAGAAAACGAAGATCGGTTATTGAGTAAATTGACATTGCAGTTGTTGTTGCTGCTGCTGTCTTAATAATGATAGTCATAATTAGCGAACGTCAGCGAGCAGCGACCATGAAAACTTACCGAAAAAAGAGTGAAAAGATCGATGCAAAATAATGTAAATTGCAGCGTTTGCTTGATTTTCAGTTTTCGTTTATATACACACAATATGTGTGTACATATGTATGTAAGTATGTTTGTATTAAAAAGGCCACACACATACACATACATAAGCATATGTATTGTGTTGGGGTCTGTCTGCCTGCCTGCCTGCGCATTCTTTGCCTGGCGAACGAACCGCGACGCAGTTACATAAGCACAGAAACACACACACACACACACACACCTACAGTTGAGCATGACAGAACAACGGGGCACACAAACAAGGAAGTAACAAGAAGAGCAATAACAACAGCAACAACAACTGCATAGCGATTCCACTTGAAACTTGTCTACGCTGAAAAGTTAAGTGGCAACACTATTTCTCCAACGTATGGCCACCCCGCGCAAAGGTAAAGGGTTTTCTCGTTCAGCTTTAGTGAGATAAACGTTGTATAAAAGTAAAACCAAATAAGAAAAAGAAAAATATATTCAACGTGCCAAACGTGCCATCATCTAAAACAACAACACAACTCATTTAAACGGTCAATTGCCTCAAGCAAAAAGGCAAACGTTCGAATAGAAGAGAGCGCAAGAGAGCAAGCAAGAAATGAGATACAAAAAAAAAAAAAATACATAAATGAAATTGAGTAACGGCGGCTGCTGCTGCTTCTCCACATTGACTTTGGCTAGGCGGCTGCAGTAGCGGCAATGCCAAAAACTTTGGTGTAAAAATTAAACTCGCTAAAAAATGAGAGCAGAGCACACAAGCATGTAAAACAGCAAAAAAATATTGAATTGAGTATAATATGGGCAATCGAAAAAGTTTTGCAGACACCAAAAAAAAAAAAAACGTGCATAAATTACCAGACACACTGAAGCGAAAGAGAGCGAGAGAACGACAAAAAAAAAGTGTAAGTAACAAGTGAGAGTGCGAGTAGCAGAGAAATATTGTTTGTGTGTGTGTTTGTGCTTATGCGTGTGTGGGCAATTAAAGAAACACCAAATAATAACTACGTAAACAATAATAAATAACATAAGCAAAGCAAAAACGATGCAAATGCAATGCGCGAATAAGTATTGAGAAAATGAGCAGCCAAAGTGGCAACGCCGTGAGCTGCTTAGTTCTTGTTGTTGCTGCTTTTGTTACTTCTTGACAGCTGTTTTGGGGTTTTACGCCTCCGTCGCCTCCCCCTCAGACTGCACTGCAGCCAAAAGCGTCAACCACCAAAAGCTTCGACAAGTTACTTCAACTGAAGGCAGCCAAAACTTTTGTTATAAGTAGGTACATAATATACACACGCCTACAAATACACAGCCATGTATATATACATAATATATTATGGGTGTGTTCTTGTGCTTTTAGGTACTTTCTGCTCAAGGAAAACTTTAAAGTTGCCTTTTAAAGCAGCGACAGCTTTGGTTGCCTTTTTGTCTCTTCGACTTGGACGCCGCCACCCAAAAAAAACACCACACACCCAACCATCCACACACAGGCAAACAAACGTTCGCAGTTGCCCGCTGTCGACTAACGGCTTTTTTCTGTCTTCCGTTTTTTCAAATCGAAAATAGAACGGGTATATAGAACGGTATATTGAAAGCTCCATAAACGTCCATCCTTACATAAATTTAATCTATCTTTGATATTAATATAAGATAACTTCCCTCTTATTTCAAACCTATCTAAATATTTATTTAAACCTGTTTCTTCCCTGCCCTTATATCATAAATATCTTAATATAGATTTTTAGTTGCTTTTTTACGTTTACATTAAAATTGGTATGTAGGTCAAGTATTTTTAAATTTTACCGCACTTGACCGATTTATACTATTGCAAAGAATTTCTATTTTGTATAAAAATGCGTTATATTGAAGAAGTTATTTATGAATGTAGATTGTAGATTTTTTAAAAATATTTTTTATTTACAAGGTTAAATTGATAATTAAAGGATATCTCTTAGTCTAGCAATCTTGAGTAGAGCATTCTTTTACTCGTTCTTCTTGTTGTTGCTGTTGTTATTTTTCTTGTTGTTGTTGTTGCTTTTGCCATAACACAAAATTGTGTATCTAGATATATTTTATGCAGCAGGGGCGGAAGAAGCTCTGTGTGTGTGTGTGTGTGTTGGGGGTGGGGGGTGTTGGTGAGCTACCTGCATGCATATGTGTATGTATGTACATGTATATACATTTATATATATAAATATACATATGCATATACATATATAATAGGCGGTGTCAAGACACATGTCCACATAATTGCCAAACGCGCAAAATCGAAGCCAAGTTCCAAACACACACACACACACACACACACACACACACACATATACACACACACACTTGTACACGCACGCAGTCATGCAAAACCATCAGCGCTCTCGTAGCCTAGTCACTCAGCTAACCCTACACACACCCTACACACCACCCCCCGCACTCAGCTCAACATACAAGTGCAGGTACAGTTGCGTTTTCAAATCATAGTTCACTGGGAGTAGTTGGCAGTCGAGTCCTGTAGCTATTTCATAATTAATACGCCGTTTCTGTCGAATATTTGAATATGCCTACAATCCCCATCCCCCACAACCCTGCCCCTGCCCCTGCCCCTCTCTCGAGTGCCGCTAATTGTCCTGGTGCGGCATTTGCATTAAAATTTCGTAATATTAATGGCCAACTCGGCGCCCGGAACTGTGGCCAAAACTAATTTCCTGCCCTGCAGGTGAAACAACAAAACCGGGCCCGCAAATGCAATGCACTATATGGCCATTAATAGAGGTAAACTCAACTTTAAAATAGTGCTTACCCAAGGGGTTACATTTGCCAATTATGTTTTCAATGTACTTCAAAGGGTTTTCTTTTGGAAAGGTTAAGAGTTTGGATGGAACCTTAAGAACTCTTACATAATATCTAGATAGACCGAGTTTCGGTATCAGTTATAGGCAATTTATATACATTTTGTTACAGCATATTTTTAGAATTAGAAGCTTTAGAAACTAATATCATCTTTTTGGTGGGGTTCAATTTATTTATTAAAAAATACATGCGCCTAAAGGAACTACTGGAGAAACTGGGATCAAAAATTAAAATACGGTTTCTATAAAAAAAAACCAACGTTCTTTCAACTATATAAAAATTATTATTAGAATTTAAATATACATAGGTTGGCCTAAAATTTTGCTATTTTATTTGTATTGTATGCAGTTTAAAATAATATGATAATGAACTCTGACATATTTAGATTTAAAAGTTTTCTAAGCATTGATTTTATATAAAAACTTTTTATGTAGTATATACATATTACATAGGAAAGATAGTATTTATTCTTACTATGGGTTTTGACAAAGTCTTAAATACAACCATAATATAGACTGGTACTTATATTACATACATTTTTACGTATTTATATTATTCTTATTATATATTTATAACAATATTATTTTTGTATTTCCGTAACTTTTCCGTACCGTTTCTAATGGAAAATTGTTTTGGCAACGAGCTGATTTGAGACTTGTTGTAGTTTTTAAGCTAAATGGTGTGGGTGGGTGTTTGTTTGAAAGGTGCCCAATTCTGATGTGCATATGTATTCTATATATATATATTGTACACATATGCAGGTACATGAGGATACATATGTCGCACATCCAACGAAAACTGCAGCAGCAATTTCGTTTTGTGTGCATTACAATTCAAAATTTGCATTTCTCTGTGGATTTTGTTGTTGCTGTTGTTGTTGTTGCGTTTCTAAGCCAACCATAGTGCCATGCAGAGTCCAACTATACAAACAAGCTGCCCCTCAACTAAAAGCGGCCCCCATTTCACACTCCATCGTTTAGAGGCAGGCGGGGCCGTGGCCCTGATCTGAGCCCTGGCCCGGCTGAGTAGACTATCCAACCGTTGATAGCCGCCCACGGGTCGCAGTTCAAGCATACACAGAGATACACACACACACACACACACACACACACACACACACACAGATACAATGGCTAAAATACGAGCAGTGGGATATCATCGCATAGATTACGCAACTATTGCCACACAGACAAACCCAACCACCCAACCACCCACTAAATGTGGCCTGTGGCTAGGTGCGTTCGTCTCCTCAACCCACCCGACCCCACCCCATTTGCCCCCACCACGGTTCGCTCTCAACTCGCGACACATTTGTGCTACTCCAAAAAGCATAAAGGGACAACGACCAGCCTGTCCCACACACCCCCTCCCCCACCCTCTCTCTCTTAACCAGCCGTCAGCAGAATCCACTCAAGCACAGCGAACCAACCAAATAAACCACCCAAACAACCACCCACCCACCCAGCTGCAATGCTGTTCGCGTCGCAGTCGCCGTAGGCCTCTGTCGGATGCTGTTAGCCCCTTGCAACCCCCTATACCCTGCCCCACCCCTCTCTCTCTCTCTCTTTTACCTCCCCCCCGTTGCTATTGCAGCTGCTTCGTTTTGGGCGCCGACAGTCCCGAGTCCCGGATATTATATGCATACTTGAACTATGCGAGGAAGGAAGCGCCAGCCAGCATTTCGGCCGCACCACCCCCACCCCCAGCCTCACCCTTCCCCCTACCCCCATACTCCTACACCCTCCCTCTTTCGTGCTGTCTCTGTTTCGCTTTCCCTTGACTGTTTTGTATATGTATCTCTATCTGTATCCGCTTTCGCATGCGAATGTATCTGTGTGTGTGTGTGTGTGTTTTATGTACACATGTACACAGCTGTACCCTGAAACGTGAGTGGGTGTGTGTGCGTATGTGTGGGTGTGTGTGTGTGTGTGTGTGTAGCCCGTGTTTCGGGCCACTTTACAGCCACAGAGCCACCCACTACACAACAATGCAAAGCGTCTGCATTTCAACTAACGCCGCAACGCTACCCAATACACAAACAACAACAACAACAACCCTCTTGGGGTAGCAGCCACCCAGAACGACCCCTCGAAAATCTCTATCAGCTAATGCAGCTGCCGCCGCCTGGGTTTAGTTTGCTTTTGTTGGTTGCTGCCGAAAAACTTTGATACATAAGCTCCAAAACAGAACCCCCTACCTCCCACCACCCAAATACCCACCCACCCCTCTCGCTCTGTTGTGCTGTGTTTAGAAAAATCAATAAGTTGAATTTTCAACAACGTTTCGCATTATCATCAAAACCAAAGAAAAAATTGGAGCATATTTTTAAATGTACAAGTATATATTCATGTCTTTTAATCGATTTTTTCGCCGACACGCAACCCACTCAACACCCCCCACCCCTTTGCCGCGCCCGTCAAGCCGCACCACCCACGTAAGCATGCCGACTCGCTCGCACACACACGCACGCACGCAGCACAGCAGCAAAGCGTGCGCTCTCTTTCCCTTCGCCTTGCCAGAGTTAAGAGAAGCAAGCCAAAAAAAATGCCATAAAAAAACGAAAAAGAAAAATGAAAAAAGTCATGGGGGCGAACTTGCCTGAATAAAAATAAGTCAACAAATAAATTCAGCGCTTGGCAGCACTGTATGGCCGAACTGACCCTTTGCAACACTGCTGCAACTTTGCCCTCTGCTCTTGACGAACTTCGCTCCGCATCGCAACGATCCGATCGCAGTCGTCGCAGTTGACACTTGTTTGTTATCGATATAAAATTGAACGAAAGAAACGATTAAGTTCAAGTTGCCAGCAGACGCGAGGAAGTCTAAGCAAGCGCACACTGAGAAAGAGAGGGCGAGAGAGCGAGCGAGAACGACCGCGTGGAGAGAGTGGCTACTAAATCTTTCTGTTGCTGATGTTGCTGTTGCCTGGGGGCCTCTCTGTTAATCTCGCGCGCTCGCTCGCACTTACGCTCGAAAGCGCAATCATTTTTAATGGATCGCAATGATTTTTTTTTCGGTTTTGCTGTTGCTTCCATTCGGCTTTGGCTTTTGTTTTAGTTGTCAACAATGTTTGGCGCTTAGGTTTAGGCCCACACAAATACATACATATGTATATGTGTGAGAGTGTGTTTGTAGCTCAACGAAGCATCGCTGCATGCAACTATTGAAGCATGAACATGCAATTTATGTACTCACACACACACTCACACTCAGCATGCACATAAAACTATGAAATACAACAACATTGCTAAGCGACTGTACTTTTGATATAAAATCCACTCAACACACATAGCAATACAAACACACACACACACTGGCATATACACTAAAATGCCCCCCTCTACTCCCCTTATCTGCTCTCACACACCCCCTCCCCACTCTGTTTAGTTTTAGTTGCGCTTTAAACTGCATTTGCTTCTTCTTCTCGTTGCTGTTGTTGTTGTAAGCCTGTGCACATAGAAAGCTTGTATATACATATATGTGTGTGTTTGTGTGTGCGAGTTATCGTATGTGTGTATGTGTGTGTTATTTCAACAATTCGTTTGCATTTGCAGCAAACAAAATACAAAATAAGTAAAACTATTGCCCCCGACTGAGCAATACTCTACTCCTAGTCCTTAAACAGGTGGATAATTGTTATTCATTTAAATCAAGGCTGCAAACCGAATCCGAAATTCAAATATATACATACATTCATATATTTATCATCTTTTTTTTTTCTAATATCAGCCGAGCTAGTTTCCTACAAATTCAACTTCAACTTCGAAATTAAAATTTTAAATTGCAAAAATTTAGTCAAATACTCTTTCCATTGGAGCTTTACGGTATATTCTATACAAAAAACAAGTGTAATGCATGGGAAAATTCGACGTGGGCCTGTCCCGGGAAATGCAGCTGCTTTCAGCTCCGCCCAAAGCTCTCGAAGTTGCAATGAAAAGCTTAGCAAGTGTTGTTGTTGTTGTTTTTCAGTAGTTGGGTCAAAGGGAGAAAATCCGTCATAACCTAAATAGGAAAATCATGGCATTACGTCTGTTTATCTGCTGCGGCTTCTTCCTTTTCAAAACTCAAACTGGACAGGTGTGGGCGGTGGAGTACGGGTGCACAGGTGCGCGCCACTTGCACAAACAGAACGTTGAAATTTCGACTGTGTTGGCCCCACAAATATTCAATACCCACACACACACTAATACAGCAAACGAAACCGATACACACACACACACACACACACACATACAAATGCAACGCACCGACTAGAAAATGCGGGTCTGGGTCGTCATCGAGACGAGACAAGACGGCGTGGAGAATGCAAGCACATAAAGAACGCCAAAATAAGTTTCAAACTAACGACAGCCTGCGTGCGTGCATGCATGCGTCTGTGTGTGTGTGTGAGTAAGCAGGCAGCAAAATAAGCGCCAAATGCGAGAGAGCGAGCAAGGGGAATTTATTGTATGTGTGCGTGCGTATTTTGGAGCATGCAACTTTTCGTGCTATTGCCAAATGCGTTCGTTGGCTCTGCGTAAGCCGCACAGCCGAGTGGGCAAGAGCGAGAGCGAACGAAATGGCGAGCATGCGAGTGGGAGGGGGCCAGGTAGTAGTGCGAGAGAGTGAAGAAGCTGAACCGAACAAGTGCATGCGTGCGTATGTATGTGTGTAGTAGGGTCACACTCAACGAAATGTGGTCAGTGTTCAAAAGAAATGCAATCAACTAATTAACGTCATTCTTAGCTTTGCGGCCAAGAAAGTTCACTAACACGTTTTCGAAAAAATATGCAAAAGTAAAAACACAGCATGCGCTCATTCATAATGATGCCAATACCCGACATTTCCTTCTACCGAAATACCCTAAAACAAAAACACCAACACACACACACGCCCACATCAGCCTGAGATATGGCAACCACAAATGTGTATATAGATAACGGCAACCCCGTCGCCAAACATAAAAACGTAGCCAAGCGACAAAATGAAAATATAAGAAACAAATATAAATGAAAAAAAAGTAGCAGCAGATAATAAAAGCAAGCGCCTAAGCATGGCGTCACTGAGACGGCCACACGCCTAACAACAACAGCTAACCGGAAAAAAAACACGGTAAAAGCTGTAAAAATTGTCAATATAGAAAAAGAGACGAAAAAAAGTCTACGCTAACAACAGCTTGCAAAATAATGTGCGCGAGTGTCGAAGAAGCTGACATCGACGCCAACGTCAACGTTAACTGTGGCAGCAGCAGCGCAGCACAGCGACTGAGGCTCTTTTTTTTAACGAGCCGAGTGACAAGCGCACACTAGTACGAGAACTCAAACACACACATACATACATACATATTACACGCGACGCAGACGTCGGCCGCAGCAGCAGACCGGTTGAGGTTAAATTGGATAGGGGAAGCAGATGCGATGAGTGCGGGGTGCGGCGGGGCTACTCTGGCTGGCTGGCTCGCCAAGGCATACATATTGAATTTTTCTTCGACGTAATGAAAATTTTCAGCACGTTGATGGGATGACGAGACTATGCTTTGTGCTTTGTTTTCTTAATTTACAGTTGTTTTAGTTTCTTTTTTTTTGTACTTACCGCGCAAAGAGCAAAAAGGAGTAGAAAATCCGTTAAACTGCTTCTTGTTGTGGGCGCTGCTGCTGCTGTAGCGACGTTGGCGTCCAGCCTCTTGGAATTTATGCTAATTTTCCAACTTAAACACGCACACACAAGTAGCACGCAAACTCTTGGAGGAAGTGCACAAAAATTTTATAATTTTTGGGCTTTGAGAAATTTCACTTTTTGTGGTTGCGTTTACTAATTTTCTTTATATGCATATAATTATATATGCATATATATATTTATAAGTAGATGTATGTATGTACGTATTTACATACGCTTGCTTATTTATCTCCTATATGTACACGTACGTACGTATGTATGTACGCGCCTTTAACACTAATACACTTGCAGTATGCGCTGCTGCTGCCGCTGCCTCTGCCTGCTGCTGCGTCGTCGTCGCTTCCAAATTTGTTATATTCTTGCTTTTTACACGCACACAAATCGCGTTTATTGAATGGTTTTATTTATACAAATTTGCTGATATATTGCACTTTTGTTTATTATTTGTTTGATTCAATTAATTGCTATTCGATTTGTTTACCACTGCGTATATGCGAAGAGCCTTAATCACACACACACACACACACACACACACGCATGCATATATTAAATTTTGTATATACATACATACACCAACTTGGGTTAACCGTTGCAATTTATTGCATTACACCTGTAGCACTCGCGTGAAGCATTTTATTTCGTTAATGCATTCGCTTTGTTTGTAAACAAATAACAAAGTCGTAATTGTAAAATAATTAAACGGTGCTTTTTTGTCCGCCAACGATTCAGCGCGTCCAACCCGTCCGATGTTGTTTTTGTAAATGTTGCTTATACATTTAAAATAAGCGACGTAGTGTGGCCGCGGAGGCTATGAAAAAAATACCAACTTTTTACAAGAGCGAAGGCGGTATGCGTTAAGTGGACCGCAATAATATCGATACTTTATGTTATTGAACAGAAAATGTATATGTTAAGTAAGCAGTGCTGTGCCTTTTAGATGTAAGTTCATAGTTTCTTGAAGCGTGAGGTGCTTGGAACACCTAATAATTCTTTTAGTTATTAATTAGTATTATAATTGTTAATTTTCACTATTTTGAAAATTAAAATTGTTTACATTTTTAAAAATTGTGTTTACAGTGCAATGTTGTGATCGCTGTTAATAACAGTTCAGCAAAATGTAAAGCTGTTTTATGCTAAAACATATGTTTTTTCAACGATACTCAAGCAGGTCGTTCATTCGTTCAATTTGGTTCAATTGATTCGATAGTTGAACTGATTCCCTCATTACTTTTTGTTTAGAAGTGACGACAAAAACATTTATTTATAAGCAAAGGTATTTATATTTTTAAATTTTATGCCTTGCTCAATTGCACTAGCTGCTGCAGATAGGCCTTGCGGCAGTCCATGTTGTCAGCCGGCCGATTGTGTGGAGCCCAGACGGGTTCACCAACAAAATAACGACGGGTTCTTATAAAGTTCTGTAAATAGAAGGCAGTTCGAACTATTGTTTTAATCATATAAATCAAACGGTACCTTGCTGTCCAGTGTGAAGCGGTGGTAAATGCCAGCCGGTATGATAATCAAATCCCCCCTCACAACCTCAATTCGCAGCCAATTGTCCTCGCCACTGCAATAAATTCAATTGAAAGATCAAACGCAACAAACTGGTTCGCTCAAAACTTACTCGCGCACATCAAAGTAACCGGAACCATCGAGAATCAAGCGAATTTCCTCATCCGTGTGCAGGTGTTCCGTGTAGAAAGCCTTCAGCTTGTTTTGATAGTCCGGCAAACACTGCTCCGAGCAGGTGATCTGCAGCAATATAAATTAAGCATATATTTATGCTTTACAATGCTATAATTATACCTCATCATCGTAGGTGTAGCCACGACTGCTGCGCAAATCGTTTAGCAGCTTATCGTTCTTGTAGTCATCGGCATTGATCTAAAAACAGGAAAAAGGCGGGGTTGAGAGGGGCGAGATAAGCGCGACTTTGCCAAGGTCGTTTGGGTGGCTTTCACACAGTTACCTTAAAGTACTCCACGCCCGTTTTCTTGTAGAGTGCTGCCAAATCCAGGTAAACAGGTGGATTGCGCTTGTGTTCCAGCCGCTGATCGGTGTCCTCGTTATCCATATACCAAACTTGCACCATCTTAAAAACACCTACGTTGTGCGGCTTTGTTATAACGTATCTGAAGTGCTTTCTGTATGGAAGATCAGTGATCGTTTATTTAGTTCGCGATCGAACTAGCTTACAAAGCTATCGTTCTGTGAGTTCGTTCATTTAGTTCGCATCATATTGAGCGATAAAACGTTTTGTAATCAAGAATTTGAAAACAAAAATAGGCAAATCTGTTAATCCATCTAGGTAAATTTAATTTTAAAAAATTTGCTGCATTCTTTTGAAATTATTTCGCTAAGACAGTTTACGAGAAAATAATAAATGGTCAAACAAGCTCAGTTCATGCATGTCTATCGAACTGCTAGTTCACACACAGGAACTGAACCATTGCATCAATTCAGTGTTTAACAATTCGGTGAAGAAATTTTGGCGGCAAGCTTGTTTTTTGAATTTATGTTATTTACATTTTCAAACAAATTAAAAAGTACCGGCACATTTTTTAATATTTATCAAATAAACCAAGTAGGCGATGAAGTGAACTTAAAGTCGCAAAATAAACATATTTTGGATTTTCAAAATTTCAGGTATTTTCGGTTTGTTTTTCTTTACAATATGAATTCGTTACGCTTGGGCCGCTCCGTGATTAAGTCGCTGACATTGAGGCCGTACAGCAAAGCGCCGCCGGAGGTTGTCGAGATGTTGGAATTGGGCTACGAGAATTTGGTGAAATCCCAGTCGAAATCGCTGCTGAAGAAGCATTTGACCAAGTCGATCTTTGACAAGCTCAAGAACCAGGTGACGCCCACCTTCTGTTCGACGCTGCTGGACTGCGTACAGTCGGGCCTGTGCAATCACGACTCCGGCGTTGGCATCTATGCGCCGGATCCGGAGGCGTACAAAACGTTTGCGGACCTCTTCGATCCCATTATCGAGGACTATCACAAGGGCTTCAAGAGGACGGACAAGCATCCGGCCTCCTGTTTCGGCAACGGCTCCGATTTTCCCAATCTCGATCCCGAGCAACGATTCATTGTGTCGACGCGCGTCCGTTGCGGCCGCTCGGTGGAGGGATTCCCCTTCAATCCCTGCCTGAGCAAGAGGGATTACATCAAGCTGGAGTGCCTGATCCTCGATGTGCTCAAGAAACTCTGCCACGAGCACGCCGGCAAATACACGAGACTCTCCGACATGGACAAGAGGACGCAGCAGACTCTGATCGATGATCACTTATTGTTCAAGGAGGGCGATCGCTTTCTGCAGGCGGCCAACGCGTCCCGTTTCTGGCCAACGGGACGCGGCATATTCGTGAACAAGGCGCGCACCTTCCTCGTCTGGGTGAACGAGGAAGATCACATCCGGATCATATCGATGGCGAAGGGCGGCGATCTGGGCAAAGTGTACGACCGCATGATCATCGGCGTCGAGTCCTTGGCCCACTACCTAAAGTTCAGTCGCGACGAACGCCTCGGCCATCTCACCTTCTGCCCCACCAATCTGGGCACCACCATTCGCGCCTCCGTCCACATCAAGCTGCCCAAGCTGGCCGCCAGCACGGCCAAGCTCGAGCAGCTGGCCAACAAATACAATCTCCAGGTGCGCGGCACTCGCGGCGAGCACACCGAGGCCGAGGGCGGTGTCTACGACATCTCCAACAAGCGGCGCATGGGCCTCACCGAATACGAGGCCGTCACGGAGATGCACAAGGGCATCAGGGCCCTAATCGATGCCGAGTGCCAAGCTACCCGAAATTGACACTAATTTAAGGGTATTTCGTATTTCAGCTTTTAGTCGCAATTTTGGTTTTGTTTTTATCAGAAAGAAAACTGAGTTTTTGTCTTAAATCGAATCTTTTGAAGCATGTATCTATAACTAAAAAATAGTATAATTTAATCAAAACAACTAGCGCGAAATTCCTTACCTTTTATTCCAGATAATTTATCTCCTTATTGAAAATAGTCAACTTCAAGTCCTTCAAATTTGTTGACTATAGCTCTACAAATTTTTGGATTGCCAATTTGCCACGCCTCCAGTGAATGCATCAAAAAAATATTTGCGCCAGCTTTAGAAGAGATATTTAATAATCTATCTTAAAAATTTGGTATAGCTAGTTTTCAAACTATGTCAGTTATTAAGATAAAAGCCAATTGCCACGCCCACATCTGAACTACAAAAAAATATTTTTTATGGGTTTCTAATTTTTTGTATAATATTTCGTGAGTGATTTCTTCAAAATCTTTGTAAGTTATCATATTTAGTTTACGATTTTATATATTTTAATCTTAATCTTAATCTTTGCTTTAATCCACAATTTAAATTTGCACTAAATTCAAAAGCCAAATAGTTTTTTTTATTTTTTTTATTATTTTTTTTTATAATTTTAATTCTTTTATAAACTTAAGACTTAAAATAAAAATATTTAAAGTTTGTTGTTGGGTTTTTGCTTGACACAAATGCCAAAAATGTTTTACATTCTTTTGTTTTAATTTTAAGCAATATTTTGTGAAATAGTTTTCCATTGTTGTTGTTGTTTGTGGGTGGGACGCTCAATGTGGACGACAAATGCCGAGCGCCGCAGACAGCCGGACAGACCGCCGGACACCGCACAAACTACCGACTACAAACTAAAGCAAAGACAGCCCGAACCCGAACCCAAAAATAATTGAGGATTGGAGGACGAGCTGCAGATTTCCAACTGTGGTTGTTAATGATTGTGGTTGTTTTTTTGGATGGGCGCCAGTTGTTGTTTGGCCCAAAGCTGTTGTTGGCTGTCGGCTTACAAGCTCTTCTCGAGCTTGATCAGCTCGGTGATGCCGTCGTACATCTCCTTGACGGCCTGGTATTCGGTGAGGCCCATGCGACGCTTGTTGGAGATGTCGTAGACACCGCCCTCGGCCTCGGTGTGCTCGCCGCGAGTGCCGCGCACCTGGAGATTGTATTTGCCGGCGACCTCCTCGAGCTTGGCCTTGTTGGAGGCCAGCTTGGGCACCTTGATGTGCACGGAGGCGCGAATGGTGGTGCCCAGATTGGTGGGGCAGAAGGTCAAGAAGCCGAGGCGATCGTCGTGGCTGAATGGCACACGCTTCTCGATCTCGTTGACGGCGGTGACGAGGCGACGATAGATCTCGCCAAGATCGCCGCCCTGCTGCATGGAGATGATGCGCAAGTGATCCTCCTCGTTGCACCAGACCAGGAAGGTCTTGTTGTCGTTGTGGTAGATGCCGCGACCCGAGGGCCAGTAGCGGCAGGCGTTGGCCGCTTGGAGGAAGCGATCGCCCTCCTTGAACAGGAAGTGATCATCGATCAGCTGCTGCTGGACGGCCTTCTCCATGCCGGTCAACGGATAGAACTTGCCCTTCAGCTCACCCTCCAGGCCGGACAGGGTGCTGCTGACCTTCGATTCCATCTCCTTGTACTGGGCCTCGGTCAAACAGGGGTTGAAGGGATAGCCCTGCATGGAGCGACCGCAACGGACACGGGTCGAGATCACGTACTCGTTGGTGGGGTCAACGTTGCCGAAGCTGGTCACATCACCGAAATTGGAGGCCGGATGCTTGTCGGTCTTCTTGAAGCCACCATGGTAGTCCTCGATGATCGGATCGAACAGATCGGCGAACACTGTGTAGGCCTCAGCATCGGGGGCATAGATGCCAACGCCGGAGTCGTGATTCTCCAAACCGGACTGGATCACATCCAGGAGGGTCGACTTGAAGGTCGGTGTCACCTTGTTCTTTAGGTTATCGAAGATCTCCTTGGTCAGGTACTTCTTCAACAGCGACTTCGAGTCGGAGGCGGCCAACTTGGCATAACCCTCCTCCAGTTTAGCGAGAACAGCGGCGTCAACCATGGTGTCTTGTTTGCTGCAGGCGAAAATGGAGAGTTGGGAAAAAAAGTTAGTTAAATAGATCTATTAACGGATTTATCCCAGTTGTATTATGATGAATAGTAGTTTTAAGCCCAAAGTTACCTTATTACATTTTAAGCTATATAATTTAGGATATATCTCATTTTATTTCTGACCTCATCCTGAGATATGTTTTACTAGTCAGATCTAACCTCAATTCAGCTATATATAATTTCTAGCAAGTGCTCTATATTCTAAGCTAGAAGAAAAGAGTTGAGCTATAAGGTTAGCTTGTCAGTCATAAACAATTTAATTTAAGATTTACTTCTCTTTTATATATTTATATAAACATATGGTCATCAAAGTCGATTTACGAATCAGACTTAACCTCAAAGTTATTAAATTTTTCATGTTTGATTTATATGTATTCTATATTATACCCTTTAAACAGTATTTTTTAGGGTTTTTATTTTTTAGGATGCATTTTTAACTGCTCTAAGAAAAAAAAGAATGTTTTTATAGATCAAATTTAACCTCAAAATTGATACATTTACAATTTTTTTTTTTACAAAATTTTTTGATATTTGTTAACGCTACAAAAGCATGTTTTTACAGTTTCGCTATCAAAGAATATGATTTAAATCGTTTTTGGTTAATAATATGAAAGATAGGTCTTAAAAATCAAACTTAACCTCAAAGTATTTATTTATACGAGTAAAAAGTTATTTAATGCTATTTTCTACTACTTTTGTAAATACAAACTCTATTTTTATTTTGGAATGGGCTGCAATTTAAGCTACCCTTAATATAGTTTATAAATATATATAGATATAGTTTCTAAATCGGTTTTAACCTCAATATTTTTGCTTATAACAGCATTTATTATATTTAAACTGTTAAAGACACCCTTTTGCAATAATTATGCTAATGTGTAATGTTTGGGGTAACTAGTAAATTTCGTGGTTCATATCGGGTGGGTTTTTTAGGCTCTCCCAAACGGTGTTTAGCTTCAATTGTGGCGCCCAAAAGTCGGCAATGGTTTTTTTTATTCATTTAGGGATCGTTCGGACACACGCGACTATGCAATTTTAAAGCAATCCATTAACCCCAAACCGTTAACTGTTATCCTTGGTGGTTGCTCTGCAATTGGTGGTGGTGGTGCTGGGGTGGGGGTGGGGGTGGTGCTGACAGCAGTTTTTGCCGGCTGCCGCTGAATACGCAATTGTCTCGGCAAAAGTCACGCACATGCGCGTATCCGCATCCAGTGCCCGGGTGCCCGGTCCGGAGACCAGGGCAATAATATTTTTATGCCACTTTAGTTTTCATTTTTTTTTTTTTTTTTGGGCAATCTGACGTCAGCATTAGATACACACAACAACACACACATACGCAGGACCTATGACAAGCCCCACAATTGGAGTTTTCTTTTCTTTCTTTTTTTTTTGGAATACACACCCATCCTGGCCAGCTTCGGCTTCGGTTTCGGCAGCCGCCGCTGCGGCGGTGCCATTGGGCTCGCCCCCGTTGGCCGTTGCGGCGCCATCGCCTTCGATCACTTTCTCCTTTTTATCCTTGGAGGCGCACAAACCCATTTTAAATATTTGCTTTCTTTTTTAGTTTTTAGTTGTAAAGTGTAAAAAATTTGGCCTTGTCTTTTTTGGTCACAAAAGTTTCAATTTGGGTCCTTAATTTTTTTTGGTGTGTGTAAAAAGGTGTTGTTGTTTTTTTTGTGGATTTGCAGGTAAAATGAAATCACAATGCAGCTGGCGTTTTTAGTTTCTAGTTTTCACACACACACATTTGTACACACACAAACACAGACACACGCTTAAATTGTATTGCTTTTGGTTGTTTCGATTTAAATATATTTTTTTTAAAATATATTTTTTATGCCTATTTTTAAGTTTGCTTTTTTTTATTTGGTGGTTCGCTCGTCTTAGGTGCTGGTAAAAATTGCCAGAAAATTTGATTCGTTTTTTTTTTGTGGGCTTTATTTCACGTTTCTCGCTGCCGCGCCCAAAGGTATACTACAGAAAAGGCTACTACACAAAAAGTCTAGGCTACACTAGGGAGCAAAAAGGAGACAAGGTGCTCGAGAGCAAACTGGCTGCTGACTAACTAACTGGCAACTGCCACAAGCCGGGCCAACAACTACAAGCGATGCTCTGATTCGGATTCGGATTCGGATACGGATACGGGCTCGGATTCGGATTCGGGTTGGATGCTGAAAAAGTTCGGTTCGTTTCGTTTCGGTTTCTCCGTTGAATCGTTTTTGGCGCGCGCCCGTTTTTCTGTTTCTCTCGGCTTGGCTATTTGCAAGGAACTGACGACAGGACGCGCCCACCCAAAGGAACCGGCCCCCGGACGAATTTCAGGCGAATTCAGCGAATTCACACACAATTCAGCAAAAAGAGAGCGCCGGGCAGCGAAAGAGCGAAAGAGAGAGAGAGAGAGAGAGAGAGAGAGAGAGAGAGAGAGAGAGAGAGAGAGCGGCCCGAACAGGGTTGAAAGTCTGCATAAAGCGTAGCCTAGCCGCAGGCGCCAGCGGCGTGCAAAAAGAAACAAGCTGGAATAAAGCAAACGGGTGTAGCCGACTGCGCAATACTCATTCACACTAAGAGAAGAACTTACAAGAGTCGACAAATGGTGCGACTTAATATTGTTATTTTTGGAAAGTATGAATAATATTTAAAGTTAACTTTCAAATTGGTTAGATGATAGATATAGTTTTATCAATTTGCCACGCCCCCAATGGGCATATGCATAAAATATTTTTGTGAGCAGTTCATCTGTAAACTATTTGCTAACACTTGATGTCTATAGCTTTTAAACTCGGGAAGATTATCAACTTTATTGAATCCGAAAAAAATTTCAGAAAACTTTGGAGTAACACAATCCGAAACTAACCTCAAAAACCTAACAAATAAAAAATTCGATCCGAAACTAACCTTTGATAAAAATTGCTAAATTAATAGAACAAAAAAAAAATAATAAAATTGGAATAGATTACAAATAATCTATCTGAAAAAATTTAAAATTATATAGAATCGAAAATTGGAACACTTTAGCTGACCTCTCTAGTTTTGACTATTGCACAAATCCAATATGCTCTATATAATTATGTGAGTGAGCATAAAAAACTGTTGCCGGATGAGAGCGCAACATAATGCGGAAGGATATATTTATTTGATGCGTCCAAAAGCAGGAACCAACCACCAGTTCCAGCTGCACTGGCAGAAAACCTTGGGCGTTGGGCAGGGCGCAAATCAATAAAAATTTATGGCACGCGGCAGCTGAAAATTGTTGCGCCTCAAAAAAAAAAAGCCGGCTGGGATAGGGGTACGGGGTAGGGGGACGGGGGCTGCTCGTTTCGGTCAAGTCAACTCTCGAAGTGACGGCTCGAGTGCGAAATGAGGGCTGCTAATGGCGGCGCCTCAAGTGGCGTGCGGCATGTGGCATGTGGCATGTGGCATGAAATCACGGCCAGCTTGCGGCATTCCCAACAAAGCTCATATATATAGGGAGTGTAGAGTGCACGTGCACTTGGAGATACTTTTTCACGCCTGTGCAGTGACGTGTAACCAACGGAAAAGGGGGGGCGGGGCAGACAGCAGAGACAGACAGACAGAGTAGCTGCTGCTGTTGCATGTCTGTGCCACATTATTATTTTTGTGCAATCTCATTTCGCTTTTGGTTTGGTTTGTTTAGTTGCCTAATTTCATTACTCAGCCTCCCTCTCCCTCTCTTTGTCTCTCTGCTGTTTCGTCTGTGACTAATTGCTTTGGCTCCACTGTGACTAATATTCGCCTATAAAAACACCTAACTACAAGCTGTAAATATTGATTTGAAATTGAAAAAAAAATTACGAGCAAATTTTTTTGCAAATAACTCGCCAGATGACTAAGATTGAGAGCATATATATATATAATAATATATATATATATAACTACAAATATATAATTAACATTCCCTTCATTATGGGTTTTTGGGTGAACAATAAAAAGTTTTACATTTAAAAAAAATACACACAAACTTTTAGCAACATCTAATCAAAATCAGATTGTAAGTAAATTAAAAATAAATACTTAAATTTCAGTTTAGTATTTTTAAAATACCGTATAGCAATTTAAAGCAGTTTTAAAATTCAGTTTTCGTTGGGTTGGCCAACATTTTTTATATTCTTAAATAATCATGCCTGATTGCATATATAGCTAGCTATGTGATCTAATCTAGGAGTTTATCTTATAAAAATAAAAACAGTGTTTATTCAAAATACACATGTCTGTTTTTTAACCATTATCTTGTCAACATTCACAAAAAACTTGCAAAAAAAAAATACACCAAATAAAACTAAGATATTTTAAACAGAGATCTTTAAGATCTGAATAATCTTTAATGGAAACACAGTGGAATAATTTTATGGAATCGAGATCTTAACTTTTGTAAATCAAATGCTAAGCAATCTATCTATTATTTTTTTTTTGTGATTATCGATTGTTAACTATTATCTAACCTTAACTTATCAAACCCTTCCCAGAAACAAAATTCTGGGACCTCACCCAAAAGATTACGAATTATTTATAGACTAATATTTTTACTATGCAATATTTTAGGGGGTTTATAGAAAAGTTTCTATTCATAATATATAGAGTTTTTCTTCACTTTTTTGGTTGATTTGGTTTTCGCATTTGCTGATTAGTGGAAACTTTGTGGAGTCATGTGAAAGGCGTTTCCTATCACAATTGGCATATAAAGATAAGCTTTACTTTTTTTTTTGTTTGCCAGTTGTTTTCTATGCACTGGTTTTTTTTTTTTTTTTTGTTCAGATTGTAGATTGGGTTGTTCGGCATCTTAGCGACAAGGCCCCGAAGCAAAAGTACTCGACGAGTGCAAGTGCAATAGTTGTTGTCAAGTTAATAATAACGATAACCAAGTTTTGACTTATTGGCTTGTCTGCTAACCAATTAACTCGAGTGTGCGCAACATTCATGTCACACACACACACACATACGTACACACACACACACACACGCACACATTAAAGAGGCTAGAAACATCCTCAAGGCCCTGACAAGAAAATGCGCTTAAAAGCAACAGCAAATCGAATTAAGTTGGCAACAATTGAAAAACTGATTTAATTAGCTTCCACAAGCGCAAACCCGCCTTGGGCCAAGCGAGAAACGTGACAGCCCTGGAAAAAAGTCAAAGAAAGCAAACAGGATGCAGCTTTAAACAAATTTAAAGCAAAAGTTTTAGTAGAGAAAATTATGTGTTGGGTATTTTTCTAAGTCTGTTCACATATCTGTTCATATACATATATGCATATATAGCACGAACGCCGAAAATTCTAATTAAGTTTTATTTAACGAAAAATAGCAGAAAATTATACGAAAAATGTTTGCTTTAAAATTAAAACTTTGTTAATTTTTTATTCACATTTCTGTTGAAAATTAATTTATAAATGTAAATTTAAAGAATATTTTTATAATTCTAAATTGAGTGCTTTTTTTAAAATTTCTTTTTATGCACTGTACAAAAAAGTTAGAATTTTTTATCAAATTAAAACAAAGCAAATATTCACATCCGTTCAAAAGAGCTTCCGCTCAACAGAGAATAATTAAAGAATTTTTTTTTAAGGTAATCAAATGGAATTGGTACAAAAAGTATTTTTTTAGGCAACTTAAATATATGGCAATAGATTTTTGCACTCTATAAACTCAATATTTAATATAGATATGACACATTTATTGGTCTACTTTATGGCCAGGATTAATGAATAAACGCGAACGCGTTTCGCACTCAGTTAACGCGATTAAAATTGGCAACCGTTAACGGTTAACTTTGATACGCGAATGTTGACTGAAGTTTGCTTTGTGCAAGTGCAAAAGCCAGCAAAAAATTGGAGACAAAGAGAGCATGTGCGAAAAAAGATAGAGAGAGAGAGAGAGAGAGCTGGCTAAGAGCGCAAGCCAACAAACGTCAGCTGATAAGCCGTCCGGCAGAGATTGTAGCTGGAGTTGATCTCACACAAACAGCTGAAGGCAGAACGGCTAAGATAAGAAGAAAACTTGGCCAACACCGAGTTGGCCATAAATTGACAAAACGAAAGCGAAAGCCTGGCCAAGAATCGCTTTGAGCTGCAGCCAAACTGGCAACAGCCTATTGCAATTTACAGTTAATGGCCAAATCGTTTTCGGGTTATTGAACCGAGACCCCCTCCTCGTGTGTGTGTGTCTGTGTCTGGCTTAATTGCAAAACTTTGGACCATGCTGCGCTTTTGGACAGGCGATAGCACAAAGAAATTGTCAGCCAGACAGACAATTCGCAATGTGTGTTTTTGGCCAACGACATTGACATGGCCCAAAACGTGCGCGAATGCAACGGGAAATTGCATTGCAAACAAGTCGAAATTCGAAATCGAAGTGACTATAAAATATTATAGCCATGGTCTAGGAAATTGAGCAATCATTTAACTGCTATTATTAGTATGATTGGGATTTGTTTAGGCCAAGTATGGAAACTATTTTAATATTAATTCTATGATTTATTTTGATTTCGATTGATTTTTAACATTATTCAGTTTTGATTAACAAAAAAATAAAAAGTTTTCAAAAGGGTTTTTCTTTCTGTAAAAGCTATATATGTGCTATGGGTTCGATCCAGCTGAGGTAGTATTTCTCAAATTAAGATCTTAATTTTAATTGACTTAATTTGATCACGAAACAGTCGGTCACATAGTTACTAAGCATAAACAGTTGAATATACATATATTTATATATATAAAGATGATGATTTTTGACCCTCATGCGGGATACTTAACTCAACCCTCAGAAGAGCCAACTCAATTTCAATTTCTGGCAGCGATCCCAGGGGTTACAGCTAAGCCCATGAATTTATCAGAAAACAGGGGAGGGTGTGAGCGGGGGGTGCGGCACAAAAACCCGCATTATAGAAACATTCGACGCTCTCTGTTCTCATAAGTACATAAATGCATGGTGTATATAAGCTCTTTGCTAATTTAATTAGAATTCTTTTGGCAAATGTTCAATTAGGCAAATATAATAAATATATATAGTGAGAATGATGAAGTGGCTGCTGGGATATATATATATTGAAACTTATTTCATCTTTGGTTCGCATGAATTTCGCTAGAATTTTTGCGCACATTTTTTGCCCGGATGTCGTTGATTTAACTTTCAGTTGTCTGCGAAGACAATCAACGAATAAATGTGACAGACATTTTAGCTGCAGTCATTTAGCTACAACAACAACAACAACAGAAATGGCAACTATTTACACACACACACACATATGCACTGTAGACAAAGCTTGCACAGTTACTGTTAAGTCGCAGCGCTGTTAATAACATAAAGTAGTTAACTTTAACAGTAAGCTTTTCCAAATGTTGAAAGCTGGCATAAAGCGCTGCGCGCTAAAAGTCCTGTTGTGACAGAAAGCTTTCACTAGGCGTTCGGATAAAAGCTTTCAACGCCGCCTACACTGTCGGTCAAAATATTGTGCGTTCTATTTGATTTGTTTACATTGCGACTGAAATTACAGTTTGTTTATTTGTTTTGTGGCGCATACACACACACACGCATACATAGATGTATTTTACAGTGGTATTTTGACTAGCTGGCAGTTTTATTGAGAGAGAGAGAGGGAGAGGGAGAGGGAGTGTAACCTACGTGCAATTTCATTTCCTGTCTAGTCAAACGAAGCGTATTAAGCCCAACCCCCTCCCGGTGATTATGCAACATTCGACTAAAAGTTAGCAACTGGAGCAGTCTTTTGTTTGAGCCCCAATGCTTAAATGGGGCCGTCGCTTTGTCAACGTCTATCGGAAAATGGAAAATCTGTTGGCGGCTTCTAAAGCTAAACAAACTAACACATGAGCTGCAAAGTAATTTTTCCTATGTTTGCCTTATTTTTTTTACATTTTTTCGCTTTAATAGATTTCAATTGAATAATTAACAACAACGTGACAGCAACTTGGGGCGGGCAGGGGGGGAACAAAAAGGGGCACATCAGCAATTTGTACAACAAATTTGCGCGATTTGCTGTTGAAAATAAAAAGAACAGCAAAAATGCCAAACAGCAAAAATAAATAAACTAAACAACAAAACTAAGCATTTATCTAAATGTTTTCAATTTCATAGAAATTAGTTTGCTGGATAATATTTCGCCAGCAGCTATAAATATATGCACAGGTATTGATTCTTACCGCTAGCTCGCTATATAAGCCATTATATTTATATATAAATATTTATATATATAGGTGTGTATTTGTATTAGCTTTTGTTTATTTGAAAATTGTTGGGCCTGTATTTTTAGCAGCCGGCATCAAATCGAGCTAGCGAACCCGAAACTAACGTTTAGCTGCTACTAAATTTAGACGGGGTGGAAAATTATTTCGAATGCCAAGGGATTGTCAAGAAAGACAGATCTTATGTAAGGGCCAGATATAAAATTTATAAATTAAATGATTTTCTAAATTCTAGTCAAATGTAATGCTTGACCAGCTAATACCATAGCAGCAGATACAATATCTTTTTTAGCTGCTTGTTTGCTCGCGATAAGCGATTATGCAATGGGCTTGGCAATGACCGCGAAATGTATATAATATATATGTATATATATATCTGCTCAGTATCTTTAGGTACTTGCTAGAGACAAGTTCAAGGCGAATGTTTAATTCTAGATGCTAGGTGGGGGTGTGTGTGTGTGACAAACAGAGAGCGGCAAAAGGCGAAGACCGCCAAGTGCGAAATATTTTTTATTTCTTTTTTTTTTTTGGCAACAGCTATTGACAAGCTCTTATCGCTAGTCGCATTAAAAGTGTTGCCTTCGTTATCGTTTATAGATAGTTAGTTAATTGGTTTTTTTTTTCTTTTGGTAGCTTACTTTATTTTGTGTCTTAAAATAAATTGCAATAAAGCTCAACGGTTGCACAGCCGCTACGTAGCTGTTGAGCTCTTGTTGCCCTAAGGGCAAAAACGGGTTTTTTGCATTTGCGGGCGGCTTCAACTGAATTTAGCAGATATACAGCCATAAAATGCCCGACCGTATTTCCTTTTTTAAATTTCATTTTTTTTTTATTGCCGGTAACCGGTTTCGTTGCGGTTTGTGGCAGATGCGGAATTAAATGCAAAATGCAAAGTGCAGTTTTATTTTTTTTTAGATGAGTCAACTTTGCACAATGAAAAGTCGTTGAAAAAGTGATTGAAAACTGATCACACAGCGGCACATGAAGGTAACACAGCACAGGGAAGCGCCTGGTCACACATCCTCTTTTATATTTAATTTTTTTTTTTTTGACAATATATTGCATAAATTTTTGGGCGCCACACTTAACTTAATAGTAATAATGATATTATTTGAAAAAATAATTCTAATAATTTGTATCACAGCTTAAGCACTGAATTTTTTTGGATTTATTGTTTTATGGAGAACGGCTCACCTTTGCAACCGTAGAATTCAACGTCCAACGTTACAATGATCAGAATATTTTGTTCTTTGGCTCAGCTGCAGTCGGCATTCATTGAGGCAGCGGCAGCGGCAGCAGCGACGACGCCGGCAGCAGCGCCAAGCGGCACCCTTCTTCTTTCACTTTCAAACTATACACAACAACAAAAACAACACACACAGAGACAGTTGCGAGCGGCAGGCAGCGTGAAAGAGAGACGAGCAAAAAAGCTTTGCTTTGGTATTTCAAATAGTGTGTGTGCTTGCGTGTGTGTGTGTGTGTTTGTGTGTGAGGCCTGCCTCCTGCTGCGCTGCTGCCGTCGCTTCAGTGCGCTTGTATTAGTTGCCTGGCAATTGACGTAGGACGTGACGTATGACAAAACGAAAAGAAAAAAAAAAGCTTTGCTTTTTATTCATAAAATGTGAGCGCAAAAGAGCGCGACTGCGACGACGAAAGAAAGCTCAGCAGGCGAACAAGTGGAAGCAGTGCGGCCGATGCCTTGTTGTCTAGTGTAAATGTATGTGCAAAAAGGAAAGTGTTCGCAGCCAATGCAACTGTATGCGTGTGGGTGAGAGACAGACAGAGAGAGCGAAAGAGGGACAGGCGCAGGCAGCGCCTTGCAACTAAATGCATACATATACAATCAAAGTGTATGTACAGTTAGCGCAGCGACGATTGCAGCGCCAGCGGATTATATGGCAAGCCTATATGGGGGCGTGATGTTGCTGGTGTTGGTTAACAGTGCCTGCCTCACATGACACACACACACGCAAACATTGCTTAATTATTGGGAAACACACACATGCATGCATTTGTGTATTTAATTTATAACGACACCACACTCAACTCAACGAGTAGTTGAGTAGGGCAGACGAGAACCTGACGAAAGTAATCAAAGTTAATCGAAATTTATTGTTCCCAAGGCGCGCAACTAAAACCCACACAACTATGTTTATTTATTGTTCTGCGCTCTGTTTGATCATGCTCAGTTTTTTTTCTAGAATTAAGAGTAAATATTTGCAGCACTCAAATAAGCTGGGCTAGAAAAAATAATAATTAAAAAAAAAGCTTGACAAACAGTCTAAAGAGTTCTGTGTGAATGTTGCAGACGTGCCAAAAAAGTATATTCTACATTCATAAAAGTTCTTATAAATATGAACACATGTTACAAAAACGTAGATCATATATTTTGGCACTAATACCACAAAAAAAACATATTTTTGAGATATTATTAAAGATAAAAAGGAAATTATTATTATTATTAATTAGGGAGAGGGAACGCAACAACTAATATGAAAATATGTTTTTTACAATAGTTTAACTATGTATAAACCATTATGGAACATTTCAGGCTATCCTAACACACAAAACATAAATCAAATGTGTGCTGAAAACTATTTTAACTTTTAGCTAAATTCTTGAACTTGATTTTGAAGGCGCATAAACATTTGTTTTCACAAATAAATATATATATATAAAAAAGCTAAAGGCAACCTGCTCGATCATAAACATAGGATACAGAAACAGATAGTTCTAGATATTGTATCGAACATATTTTGCCTTGTTATTCGAGTTAAAATGAAAATGTCTACATACATATTTGAACAGTTGCCAAATGAAATTTTATGCAACAGGCCGCAAGAACAACAAAAGCACCTATGTATATATAAATATATATATATCTGTCGTATCTGTATATTTATATGCTTAATTTCTTATTTTCAAAAGAACTTTTGATTATTTTCTTTTTTTTACACACTTTTTTGAAGCTTCCAAATTTAATTTAAATTATATAAATTCATTTAACAATATAATCTCAGATATTCTGCGCTGACATTTGCTGTGGCTGCAATGTCAAAAAGCGGTTAAAAAAGGAACCGAGAACAGGATGTCGCTTACATAATCACAGATTTATCGCGCAATTTCTGCTGCTGTCGTCGCTTTTATATTTTCAATTTTCCTTTCTTTTGCATTTCTTTCTTTGTTGCCGTTGCTCTGCTTTCATTTTCAATTGCTGCTCAAGTGCGCCGCTGAGATTACGTAAATCCCCGCACAGCTTTCAAGTCTGTCGGGGTTAATGCGTAGGGCATTTGCCTAGAACAATAGCTACATATAAAGTACCAAAATCGCAAATAACAAATACACACATACACACTTATAATACTTTCGCAGGGGGTTGGCAGCGACCTTGAAAAGCTGACGACAATATATTTTTTCCCCTTTTCTTTTTCTGTTTCTCTAGCAGTTTTGACATGTAGTTAAGCAAGCACTTAACATAGGGTAAACAACAACGGTAAAACTACTCATAAACTCACTGATATGAGTCATAAAATTCAATATATTCACGATTCAGCTCATAGAACTAAGCTTTAGCGCCAGGTGTGTGTTTTTATGGCAACTAATCAACTAATTGAATTATAAAAGGATTTAATAGAGTTATAAATTTGTTAACAGAGTCATTAAGGATCTGCAGAATATATAACTTTTATTCTAACTTTTATTTATATAAAAAAAAAGTAGGTTTTGCTTGAAAATTTAAATTTGTAAAATTTCAAATACATGTATATTTTTTAACTCCTACAAATATGATGTCTTTAAATTTGATCTGATTTAAATTTAAGTTTATCAGAGCATATTTTAAATATGATTAAAAATTCAAACTTGTAAAAATTTAAAATATATATTTTTCAACTCTTTCAAGTATGAAAATCTCAAAAAAACTTAAATTTGAATTTGAAAATTAATTGAATTATGTTTTGCAGAGCATTTTTTAATATGCTTGAAAATTCAAACTTGTAAAAATTTAAATATACTTTTTAAATATATTTTAATTATTTTCAACTTTGTCTTGAAACTCTTGTCTTTTGAAATTTATATAATTAAATTTAAGTTTATTTCAGCATATTTTAAATGAAATTTATTTTTTTTTATTTTTTATTTTGTATGCAATATAAAACAGTCATTTAAATTCGTATTATTAAAATAATTTTTTTTGTATTATTTTTCAAAAAGCTTTAGTAAAATTTTAACAAAAATTTTCCAGAATATGTAAAGCTCAACAGTTTTAAACTCATATTTCAGGTATTTGGCACTGCTTTTTTCACGCCCTAAAGTTCAGCTGGGCTGGTGTGGGCGTGCCGCAAACACTCTTGAACTTGAAATATGAATTGCATAAGAATGCCACACATTTGTTTGTACTCAGTTAATCATTGGGGGAGGGGGAAATGAAAATACAGGCAGCAATTTGTGTGTGCGGTAAGTGGGAAACGGGAAGTGAATTTGGCGAAAATTATAAATGTGTTATTAATTAGTTCAATTTGCGGGCAGTCAGCCACGAGTTCAATTAATGCGTTCACTCTCCAGGCAATTAAATACAATATTATTGCCGTGAAATAGTATGCATATATATATGATTTTTTTTTTGGTACAACAGATATGATATAGATATTTAATTTGTATAGATACAACCTGCTAAAAGCTTTGCGTACGTTTTGTCATCCGATTTTTTTTTTTGCCTTTGCCTTTGCTTTTGTTTGTTAAACAATATTTTGGCAGCACTTCAAAAGCGACGCTTGCCAAAATCAAATTTGCCAACGCGTGTGCCAAAAAAATAATCATATGCATATACACATAGAGAACTGGGTACCAGATCATATAGAAACGTCAAATGAAGCAGCAACCACTGAGCTAAGCGACTTTCGCAGCATCACAAAAATGACGGACGCTGTCCATCAGCCCGGGCACAAAAGCGGACTCAAGCAATTAGAGATGAGGCGTGACGCTAAACGGACCAGTTCTATATATAATACATAAGGAAATTGTGTATATATCTATGCATATGCATATATCTAAATTTAAGCCAAAACGCTGCGCAGGAGGCAAATCTTGCAACGTTGCACAGCCAATTTGCCGCACACAAACAATAAGTGAAATTACCAAGAAGAAAAAAATTTAAAAAAAAATTAATAAAACAAGAAAATACCAAATTTAAATATGAGTTGGCGACGATTTTATACCCTTCCAAAAAAATATATATATAAATAAATAAAAAACCAGCAGAATAAATTTTATGCATAAGTTATTAAAAGTAAGCTGACAAATTTTTCTTTAAAAAAACCAAAAAACTAGAAATAATAAAAGTTTTTCTTATAAAAACTTAGCTTTCCTTACTATATGATATATTCAACCGATGATAGTAAGTTTGTTAGAGCTAGCTAGTTAATCAACGCTTTTTTTCATAAAAACAAAGATTGTTTCTAAGCAGAAGTTATATGATATAGTGTTACGATCCAAACCACATTGGTGGATGTGTTAACTGTAGGAAAATTACGAATATATGAAATATTTTATAAAGCAACAAACAAAGAAACAAAAAGAAAGACCGACGTCAATAACTTTATGAACCATATACTATATATAGATCATATATTTTATGGGCTTGGAATTGTCTCATTTAGTGTGACAAAATTTATAGTACCCTCTCTGCAAGGGTAATAATATAAATCCAAGTAAATTCGGTTTAGCCCGGCGACAGTCGCTGCTGCGCTGCGTCTCCAAACACGCCCCGGTTTAAATATAAACTTGGCATGGGGGAGATCATGTGACCCGGACGGCGGACGGCAGGCGACAAACTCGAAAACCGGCACCGCACTGCACCACAAAACTCATGTGCAGTATTTTTTTCAGTTATTTTTCTGTTTTAAATTTTTATGTGGGCGAGCTGCCAAAATGTGTGTTTGGGACCCAGTTGGTTTTGGCCACATCCTTGAGCCACCTGGCAAGTGCAAGGCTTGCGTGCAAGGTTCCATTAATATTAATCGAAAATCAATTGCGAGCAATTAAGGGCCCCCTTTTTTTGGGGGGCCCTATAAATTTCCCATAGGAAAATATTCTACTAAAAACAATAAAAATGTTTCTATAGAGTGTATGCGAATCAAAAATACTCTATGTCATAGCATAGTCTATATCACAATTATCTTAATTATTAGTTTGATTGTGCAAATGTTTGTCGAAATGATTTAGAGATGAATCAGAAAACTGTCTGTCAAATTTGGTGACTCTAGCTCTAAAATTCTGGCAAATATGGATAGAAGGCGATCTTTAAAGCAGATCATCAGTAATTTATCTATACAAATGATATATTAGCTTTGCAACGCAGCCAAAAAAAAAAAAAAAAAACTATATAGAGTATAATTCAAGGTTTTGCGTTCATTCGGAAAGACATCAAAAACCCAATATAGTTTTGGCTTTTAAACTGTGAATTGAGGAAATGTTGTCATTTAATTTTCTGCTTAAACTTTAGAGGTGATCTTGCAAATTTAAAACTTTAGAAAATATATCATTATAGTTATGTACTGTACTATTATAGCTATAAATCATCAACCTAACTATTTTTAATTAGCACTGGGGTTTGAACCTGGATCTTCGTTGTTTATTTATCTAAATGCCTAAGCACTCAACTTATCTATTAAGAATCGATATATCGATCAATGTTGTCTTCTCTTTCTTAAAAAAAATCATTAACAATTTTTGCTCAAAATCTGGTGACAACTTTGTATACACTCTATTTAAAATTTGCGAACAGAGCATAAACCTAACTGCAACCGCAGCGGCGCAGAGCAGACGTTAGACGTTAGGACGGCAGACAGACAGAGTTGATGCCGGTTGCCAAGAGCTGTCCGCCCAAGCGCACAGAGAAATGAGAAACTAAAATAAACAACGTCATCGTCACCAACATCATCATGATCCCCATCAGCATCATCATCACGATGGTGCATTATTACAGTTCACATATTTTTTCGTTTTACTTATTTAGCTGTTGCCTCTTGAGTGTCTGTTGCTGCCACATGGCAACTATTTTTGCGACAAGAAGTCAGGAGAGTTCGTTGCACCCGCGCTCGCCAAGAGCTGAAATGCGGAAGTGGTCGCAACTAATTGAAAAACTTAAAATAAGGCTAACAATACAAAGCAAAAATTAAATGAAATCAAATTCGGTGGGTGGCTTTTGTGGGTGGCTTACCGTGTGCCCGCCTGCTGAGCCTCCTTGATGGACTGCACAAAGGCGTTGGCCTCGCCTTTGATGAAATCGTTGCTGGCATCCTTTAGCTGTTCCTTGTCAATTTTCGCCACCTTGCTGGCGTCGTAGAGCTGCTTGTCCAGGCCGTCCAGCGGGGCGCCGTTGCCATTGTTGCCATTGGTATTGGCCTCGGTCAGGGATTTGGGCAAAGGAATTGGCATCTTGTCAACTGCGGCTTTTGCTGGAGTTGCAGGAGTGCTGGGTGCGGGTGCGGGTGCGGGGGCAGGTGTTGGCTTTGGTGAAACTACGGGAGCTGCTGCTGGAACGGCTGGCGCTGGAGTCGCGGCTTTGGGCGGCTCTGGTTTCGGCTCTGGAACAGCGGGCTTTGGCGAGGGCGCAGGTGCGGGAGTGCTGGGCTTGGCAGCCGGAACCGGAGCTGGAGCAGGCGCTGGAGGTGTTGGTTTATTTTCTAACGCTGGCTGCGCGGGCTTATTGGAACTAAAAAGCCAATCCAAACGTTTTCTATGAAATGAAATTAAAATGCAACAAAAGAAGAATTATAAAAACTTAACAAAATGAAAAAAGTAATGAAATCATTTACTTAAATAATTATAAAACGTAAAAGCCGACCAAAATAAACGCATTTCTCTCGTTTTCTGTAAATCTTAAATGAAATTTGCGGTAAAATGACGCTTGTCTCTTCCTCTTCTTCCCAAAATTTTCAATGCAATTTCTAGAACATTCCACAGTCGCGAAACTACCTTTTCTTGATTTTAGTTACTTTTCACTCACCCGCATTTATTTAGAACAGCAGCAAGTACAGCTTTATAAATAAACCATTTGCAATTGCTATAATTAATTCATTCACTAAACTTCGACGAAATTTCGATCGAAGCTTGCTTAAATGCGCGCACGAAGAAGGAGAAATGCAATAGGCAAAAAAGTGTGACCCCACAGAATTGGGCAAAAGAGGAGATGGCAACGACAAACAGTGTGAGCCCACAACTTGCAGATTAATAATGATTTGGCAATTTTACTAATGTTAAATAATATTTATCTAAAAACTAAAAATGTAGATTAGCTAAAAAGTCCAAATTTTGTTTTTATATTTACAGTGACCTATTTAAAAAAAATTGTCCAAGAGGAAGGAGTTGCCAGAGCTTGCAAGTGTTGCCAAAAAAAAAAAACAGTATTTGTTGATCCCAGTATAATAACAGGAAAAAGGTACCAAAAATATACAAATTTGAATTTTAACGGAATTTATAGTTAACAAGTTTAAAAAGTGGTTTTTTCATAAAAATCGATTGAGTTTTGAGCGAGATATGTTATTTTACAACTTAGAATAAGGTATTTTTTTCGTGTGCACCTTTTCTAACTGGGAAATTGGCAATAATACATCGAATGGCACGAATATTGAATAAAACTGCACTAAACAAAAACTATAAAAGCTAGAATTTAAAACTGCACTCGACTAAAATTATAAAAGCTAAAAACTATAAAATGCATTGGCAGGAAATAGCTTCACACTTCGCTGCGCAGACCAATAGCTTGGGAATCGGAGAAGTATCCAATATAAAAGCCCCGTTAGGTCAGGTCTTAGGAAAATTTAAGCTAAACGTGTTTTTTTCATTTATTTTTTGTTTTTGTTTTTGTATATAAAAGCATTTCCATTGTCACGTAGGCCAGCGAAATGAACCAAAAACCTGTGTACCGCAAATAGATAAGCAAACAAATACAGACGCTAAGTACCCGCGTAGTACGTATACGTATTACGCATACGCCCTCGAGACTGCACAGCTGGATGCGATGCGAACGCCTCAAACTTCAATTATCACATTTTTATATAATTTCTTATAATTTTTTTTCTTATTTTTTTTGCTAATTAAACAATGGAGCTTAGATAATAAACGAAAACGCTAAGAAGAAGATACCGCAAAAAAACATTTTTGCGTTAGCAAATTCGCAAATTTTGTTGGGCTTTCCAATCGAGTGTGTGTGTGTGTGTATGTGTGTGTGTGTGTGTGTTTCCGTTGCTAATTGCACTTATCATATACGAATTATAGCCGGCAACCAAAAAGTCAGCTGTTTGAGATTGTGTTTATTGCTTGATATGTTTTAGTTGTTGTGTTTTTTATACCCTTTCAGAGGGTATTATAAATTTTGTCAGAAAATATGCAACGCTTAAAATAATACTAAATTTATTTATATATTTTTAGATACTTGATCCATGTCCTTCTGTCTATTTGTATATAAATAAGGAGTAGTAGAAATTTTAAGTTGTATAAAACTTTTCACAGGTATGTTGGATCGAAGCACTATATCATATAGATGCCATAGCAAAAATAGGTTGAAAAATAAATTATTGTATAAAATATTTTCCAGTTATCCGATCCAAACTTGACAATTCAATACTCATATTACTTATTTAAAATATTTAAAAATAACCACTATATATATATATATTATAAATTTTAGTCTGGTCAAGTTGTGTGGCAAACTCAGTTAACTATAGCTATATACACCACATCTTCAATTGGTTTGCAAGGGTATTTAAGCTTCGATACCTTAAAGATATCTGTGCTTTCTCATTGCTTTATTTTTGCACAAAAGAAATTGGTCAATATTATCAATAGTGTCAATATTATCATGTGACATTGATGAAGCACCGGAATATTGCTTCACTTGTGTGTTTAGCACATTAAATCACACACAAATCCAATAACTGCTTTGAACAGGTGAAAGTCTGTGTTTTTTGATAAGATATTTGAAGTGTTTTATGGCTAAAACGTGGGCGATCTCAAAGCATTATGTAGTACTCATGTATAAATAGATTGCATATTAAAACTAAAATCAACTTAATCAGTAAATTCGAAAACCCCTATATAAACTCTTATTTTAATTCCCTATCCAATTCCCATTTCTAACTGAACATTATTATTTGCCTTGATTCCATTCCCAATTCCCATTTCCCAAAGTTTGTGTACAATTTCAGGCGCTGCCTAGAAATATGCAGCAAATATTTACCCACTATTTTCTAGCAGTTGCCATCAAACTGTTTTGAACTTACCGTATTTCGTCAACGGCGAATGTCAGATACCACAATGCAAACATCTTTGTTGTTGTTGTTGTTTTTTACTGTAAACAATGAGAGATAGAAAAACGAGTTAATTATAAAATTCTGAAATGACTAAATCGCACAATTAGCTGACTAAATGCAACAAAACTGCAAATGTGTTTATAAACAATTGCATTGCACTGGGCCCTCCCCTCCCCCCCGGCGAGTGCCCCTGGCGCTTAGCTTAGCTTGGCTTATGCAACGCCAAAGAGAGCAACAAAAGTAGAACAACAAAAATTAAACAAGTTTGAAGGTCGCCTCAGGCTGCTACCGACTGCGTAATACCCTGTTCGCGGTGTATTTTTTGCTTGTTGTTACTTAGAACAAATTTACATAAGCAAATATTTACATTTAGTTAAATATGTATACACTGAAAGTGTGCATATTTTAGCATCATATTTGTTAAGCCAGTGTGGCAACCACCGATGAACGGTTAATTTTCCAAGAGCGGACGGCGAAGTTAAAGGAGACTTAAAATAGTGCAGACGAAATCAATTATTAAATATAAAATTAAAAGTATTTGTGCTGTGTTATTTAGTAGTGTTATTGTGAAAGTGAGTAATGGCAATCGATGCATTTTTCGTTCACTCGCCTACACAGCGGTTTTGCGATCGAACCGGAAATAACGGATCTAAAGACGATTAAAGGTACGCAGCAACAATTTCATTTGCAAATAAAAATTATTTTAATGCAGAATCAGTCCAGAGATCGAAACACGGTGTGAATCATGAAAATTTGTTCAATTGATTTATTAAAGCGAAAGACAGACAAACATTTGTTTAGCATTCGGCGGAGACTTTGCCGGCAACAATATTAATATGTATGTGTGCACATACACATACACACACACATACATATGCACAGTGTACTTTTTGTGTATTTCTTGTTCGATTGCTGTGTGCACAGTTTATTTATAAACAAGTGATTGCCGATTGGGTTTGTATGTGTGTGTGTGTGTGTGTGTGTGTGTGAGTCAGTTATTCGCTTGCCAATTAAGTGACCAGAATGCATTCACAGTTGAGATTCACGACGCACACGTGAGTGTCGCGACTTTTGGGCTGTTGGCCAAAGATTTAAAATTGATTTCAATAGCTGTCGCTTGATTTGAGCAGCTTTCAAAGGCGCCAGCAAAGAGCAAAAGCTCGAGAACATTCAGTTTGCTGTTATTATTTAAATAAATGCAAGGCACATGCGGCGTATGAGCAATATTCAAAGCAGACTCACCCGCGCACACACACAAACGCACACACACACACTCGCATACACACACACACACACACTGACAGTTACGTCACGTTGGGCGAAGAAAGAGAGCGTTAGCGCAATTGAAAACTCATAAAGTTGACAGACGTTGCGTTGCACGTTCATGTTGCATGCAACATGCTGTGGCAGCCTGTTCTTGTTCTTTATTTATTTTTTGTTTGGGTGCACTCACCTTTTGTGCTAGTTAAAAAAAAGCAGCTAGAATAGTTTTTTTTTTAGCAAAGTTAACGGCGGGGTTAGATTTAAATTTGTTGTATTTACTTTTGCTAGTATTTATATTTTATTTTTGAGCTCGTAAAACGTATCAAAATGTTTTTTGTTTTAAATGCCAGTTAGTTAGTTCTTATTGCAGCTGCCCAAAATTGCGTTAATAATTTATTTAAAATATATTTTAGATAAAAAAACACACACGTTTTTGGTTTGCAACAAAATTTCTTTCGTGTAAATTTTTGGTTTTTATTTTTCTGCTGCTGCTGCGTTTCTTGTGTTCCCAGTTGCTGTTGATTGCTGCTAACAATTTTTCAACTGTGCAAAAATCGACTGCTCAACTGTCGCCAGCCCAATAGATGCGAGCGAGCGAGCGAGAGAGAGAGCGAGAACGTCAGGCAGAGCGTGCGTCAGTGAGAGCGCGCGCCGACGCCGCATGTGCTGTTCCTCTCTCTCTCTCTCTCTCTCTCTCTCTTGAGGCTGCTGCAGCGAAGCTTTCCTTTAACAATTTTTTTGTTTTTACAGATATACTCTAGAAAAATTCACTCTTTTCTGTGATATCAACTGTTATTCATGCATCGCTTACGTTATGCTTCAAATATTCTATATAACGATATCTGTGTGTGTGTGTTTGTGTGTGTTGATCAGCCCTAGAGCGTTAAATGCAGCCAAAAGTCTGCTTAAGGCTACCTGAATCAATACACCTAAGAGAGCTCTAGTTGAGGGTGCCCAACTAGACGTTACCCTGTATACAACATACTGTCGTACTTATTTCATATTGCAGACCAGCAGACCAATCACAAATATATATACGTATATATTACTAAAAAGTATACTAAAAGTAAATCTATCTTCCAAAATATGTGTCTTTAGCTCTGTTTTTATGGGCATTGAATTTGAGAAAATAGAATTGCCACGAAATTGATATTTATCGATAAATGAAAAGTATTATTAAGCGGGAAATTAAGATTTTAAAAAAAATCGAAATATCGATATTTATCGATTTTTAGAAAAGTTATCGATGTAAAATAAAAGAAAAGCTATTGATCATATCGAATAAACATTATGTGGAAGAGCCTTACCAAAAGCTACACCAGAAATGTACTCATAAAGTTTCTTAACACAGTCGAACAGACAGATGCACCTGGCTAAAACGACTGTTGAGATAATGCTGATAAACAATATATATACACAATAAGTATGAAATATCTAGTTTTGCCTGTTACATAAATATGCACAACTTTAATATACACTTCGCTCCCATTATCAATGGGTATGCACACAGAAATGTTCAAGAGCTTTGCGCTAGCAGTTTGAGCAGCACTTTACCTTGTTTGAACGTACTTAGCCATAGAGAAGTTGAGCCATATTCAAGGTGAGAATCAGATGTATATCACATTTCTATTACGTGAGCGCTGACACACTCTTCGGTTCCATCCGCTGGCCAAACAAAATGTGGCCAATAATTTCTAGATAAGCGTCGCCCCAGACATTCATTCAACGTTCGCTATCTGGGCCAAAAATGCCAGCTAAATGCGTCTTATTTGCTTATCGCTGGGCTGGTTTACAGTTGCAGATGCGCCAGTGTCCGTGGCAATGCAATTTGCCCCATGTTGCATAACGCAGCTGCCGCTTACATAACTCAAAACAAGGTCAAAAGTTCAAGGACTTTTTGCAGCGCTGAGAAAAAAGCTTTTGTTAGGTCTGCGTCTGCGCGCAGCAACAAAAAAGCGGAAGTGTTTGTTATATCTATGTGTGTGTGTGTGTGTGTGTGTGTGTGTGTGTGTGTGTGTGTGTGTGGGTGCGACTTTTGTTGATGTTTTGATTGTGTAACAGCTGCTGCTGGCGCCCTGAAGTAGGCAACACAATCAAAACATATATCGAATATTCCCAGGGGGAGTCTCGGCATTACGTGCCATATTTATTATCTCAGCCTGGCCATAACTTTTGCTGGCTACCAACCCATAAGGGCTATTAACGCTATTAGCCTGCTTCGCTGATGTGTGCTTATTGCTGTGGTTAGCTAGCTGTGTGCTTTTGTTGTGCGTGTGTGCGCACCAAATTAAGAATTTGTTTTTATCTCTTTTACTTAGCAAGCTAAACAGCTATTTAAACAGCTTCCTGAGGGGTTTATTAAAGATTTGACGCCTATTTTAGAACGAGTTTATTTTTATTTTTACCATGAACAAAATTGTTTCTGGCATCAAAATTAAGAATTTAAGAATTTAAGAATAATTTAGTCAACGTTTTTTTTTTATCAATGTATACTTTAAGATTCCTGTAAATAGATATGAAAATTGTTGACATGAATTTGGACCAAAAACTTTATTTTTAGACTCAAATGTAGAATTCATCTGGACACCGAACCATGAACAAAAAGACCACCCTCGTCAAAATCGGTTGAGTTTTGACAAAGTTACGACTGGGGAAAGTTGAGACCTATCGTTATATGGGAGCGCTAGGGTATATATTCGAACATTTTTGACATGAATTTGGATCAAAAATTTTATTCTTAGACTGAAATGTAGAATTCATCTGGACACCGAACCATGAACAAAAAGACCACCCTCGTCAAAATCGGTTGAGTTTTGACAAAGTTATGACTGGGGAAAGTTGAGACCTATCCTTATATGGGAACACTAGGGTATATATTCGAACATTTTTGACATGAATTTGGACAAAAAATTTTATTTTTAGATTGAAATGTAGAATTTATTTAGGCAACGAACCATGAACAAAAATACCACCCTCGTCAAAATCGGTTGAGTTTTGACAAAGTTACGAGTGGGGAAAGTTGAGACCGATCCTTATATGACAACACTAGGGTATATTTTCGAAAATTTTTGATTTTTTGGTGCCTCTTTTCGTAATCAGAATAATTGACGTTAAAAAAAGTAATTGTTTAATTTGAAACGTTGTTTATTGATTTTAATTAGTTTTTTTTTTAATTAAATATATTTCCATTGCTACTGTCAAATTCCATTATGTTTTTGTTTGGTTTTTGTTGTTGTTGTTTTTCTCTTTATATATTTTATTTTGTTGTAACTTGTTTTGCTTAAATTTATGATATTGCTTATGCCACAAATTTTGCTGTTGTTTTTAACACATTTGTTGGCCTTTTCTTAGAAGCTTACAAATTTTGCATAACTGAAAAAGCTAGCAAATAAATGAATAAATTTTTTTAGTTATTTAAATAAAATAATTGCATGCCCTTAAGCACTGATAATTGGTTTTGTTTTGTTTTTTTTTTTATAAAAATGTGCACATTTTCTTTCATTTTTCTAGATCTTGTTGTTGTTTCTTAAACACTTCAGTTTTTTGTTTTTATTCTCGCTTGTGCTTTATCTAATTTTCTTTTTCAACTACTCATAATTCATATAAACTTAGAACCAGCGCCTTGTTTTTGGCTTTTCTGCATTCTACTTGTTCTTAAACGTTTTTCTCTCTATTTGTTGTGCAAAAGTTTTTTGTTTTTGTTGTTAACCTTTGGTTGGTCGCATATGTTTCGCATTGGCTTTTGTGTACTTAATGTTCTTCTTTGCTTATCTACCCGCTTGTTCTTCTTGTGTTTTGTGTGTTGTTTCTTATGTTGTTTGCCTTTTTTTGTTGAATTTTTATCACAGCTTTCTTCTATACACTTTTGCTCTTATGTTATTTGTTTTCTTTAAGCATAACTTGCATATATTATAAATTTCTTCTTGTTGTTGTTGTTAATGCACGGCTGTTTCTTGTTGTTGTTTACATCTATTCTAACATGCTTTTCTGTTCCTGTTTCTTGCTCTTTTGCTTCTTGTTGTTGTTGTTTGTTGTTTTTAATACATACGTTAGCTTATTTTGTGTGGAATGATTTACAAAAGTTGTTATTTTTTTCTTTTTTGAAATTTAAATACAATAAATGGCATATAAAATATATACATTGTTTGTTGTTTTGTATATAAAATGAACGTTACTCATACGCAGCGTTGGAAGTGTTTGCAGTTTTGTGAATAAATTGTAATACTTGAATCGATTGTTAAACAATAATAAAAAAACAATTGATTTCAGAGCTAAAAAAGAAGTTTGCTGTAAGCAGCATATAATACAAGTAATTTTGTTTTTTTTTTTTAAACGGACTCTGCTATTGTTTAAACCAAATAGCTACTTGGAACAGTTGCGTTTTTCTTTTAAATATTCATGTGTTTTCTTTGGTGCACCTCTTTTGTTGTTCTTGTCGTTGTTGTTGTTGGAAGCAGCATGACACGTTTATCACATTTAGTTGTTGTTGTTGTTGCTGGTATGTACTTGGCTTAACTAAATTACACTGTTCTTGTTTACATATTAACACATAAACTATGTACATACACATACACAGACACAGCTACACACACATTGACGATTGCTTCTTATTACACATGATTTGCACACGCTTTTGTGTTTTTTTTTTCGTTTGGTTTTCTATACAAATTAATATTCGCTATTGAAGTTATTAACAAAAATACATGCATCGTTTTCAGTTTTAGTTAGTTATATATATATATATATATATATGTATATAAAAACAGACATGCTTGGATAGTGTATAGAGTTGTCTTTGAGATCGCATTTGCTTGTGTTTCTAACTGTTGCTGTTTTGCTTTATATTTTATTTTTTTACTGGACAACTTTCCCGCGCTGAGCTTTGCAACGCTTTTCAGTCTTTCATGTTTTTTGTTGTTGTTTTTTTTTGTTTTTTTTAATAGATTTATGTTTTTTGTTAGCTTAATTTGAGCAAAGTTCTTTTGTGAGTTGTTCGCTAAATGCTCAAAGTGATCTTCAGGTACCATTTACATATATATATATATATATATATATATACAAATATATATATATATATATTTGATTTTGCCTAGCTGCTCAGCTGTTGTGCTGGGTCAGTTGTCCAGTTGCAACAGTTTTTGTTTGTATTCTGACTGCGCTGCTGCTGCTGCTGGTTGTTGTTGTAATCTTTTTGTGCAAACATAAGTAAACTATAGTAGTTAATATTGTATAAATGAATGCCTGTTGCTACAAAATACAAAATACGTTTGATTGAAACGGTTTTCGTTTTGAATTGGAGATGGTTTTTTTAAATTCTGGCTAACGCATGTTTTCCTCGTTTAACAAGTTTTGACAACACACGCCAGCTAACTGGACTTTAACATATATGCATACACACATATATGCATATATATACCCTTTTACACATATTTAGAGGCGCGTGTTGTTGCTTACAATATGCTTTTGTTGCTTTACATAAGCTGCTAATATCACTTTTGATAACTACACAAATGGCGACGACCATCGGATCGGATTGTGTTCGATCTGTTGGCTGTTGTTGTTACATTTGTTGTGTGTTCTTCTTGTTGTTGTTGTTTCTATCACAATTGAGCGCCAACTTTACATTACATATTCTCATATTACAAAAGTTAACAATTTCATTTTTGTTTGTTGTTTGAGTTAACAATTTGACATTGGTCTTTTTTTTTGTGTGTGTTTTACAAACATTTTTAACACGTTTTTTTGTTTTTGTTTGCTTAAATGTTTTTTTTGTTAAATATTTTACTTAGCTAACTAGACAATTTGCTTAACAATCGTTTGTTGTTTTTGTTGTTGTTGTTGTTGCTGTTGATGCTGCTGCTGCTTCTGTAACTGGCTGTACTCTTGCTTGCACTTGCATTTTGTTTTAAATCACAGTTGTTGTTGCTTATAAAATGATGTTTTATCTTTCATTCCCTCACTCTCTCTCTCTCTCTACCTATCTTACTTTTGTCGCTGTTTGCTGCTTAACAAACTGCCCGTTTATATTTTGTTTACAATTTGTTTTCGATTTTTACTTTACTTTAGCTTTTTGCATTTTCGAAGTGCTCAAGTCTTTTGTTTTTTTTTTGCTGATAACATTCTTTGCTTTGTGGCCGAACAAAATTTAAATTTGTTTAATTTTAGATTTACTTAGTATAGGAAAGAAATTGTAAGTTGTATAAAGGCTTGCCAATTATATAAGTTGTATCGGTTGTATCATATATCAAAAATCGTTTTTATAACTTAACAGAAAAGTCAATTGATCGCTTTTCCTTTTAGATCTTCTTTTGTTGCATTTTTTTTTTGTTTTTTAGTTGCCTACGTAAAAGTTTTACTAAACGCTACAAATTTCTATGCGCTCGATTTGATCACGTGTCATGTTGTGTTATTATTAGTTATTAGTTGTTGTTGTTGCAGGATGTTTATTCGATTTTTGGTTGTTCCTTTTGTTTGTGCTTTAATTGTTTAGATCCTGACGCAGCAACTCATAAACGAACTTATCGCGCACATCGTAGTCCACAGGTCCATATCCTTCTCTAGGCAGCTGCTCGGCCTCCACCGGCGACCATTGCTGACCCAACAGCATGCACATTTCCTGGATGAGCACAAATGTGAGCACAAGCAAATATATATTTATATAATATTACTCACCTCATTGAACATGGACTTTGAGGCGCCGTTGTTCTGCCAATCGATTTGGGATACCTCTAGGCGACGCAGCTGGCGACCGCGTAGGCGGGCAATGCCAAGCAGATTGTGCGGATCCATGGTGTAGCCGTGTACGACAACCTCCTCGAGCTGCTTGCAGCGCCAGGACAACATGACAAAGGGATCCTGGCCCCTGCTGAGCAGCATAAGATCGATGCGATTGGAATGCTTACTCGCCGAATCGATATAGTAGATGCTGCGCAGAGTGTCGCTGTTGTGCACGGACATCCAGTCGAGCGCCTCAACGTTCATGAACTCACAGAAGAGCATCCGTATGTGGGTGACGGGCATGTGCCGGCGCAGAATCCGCAACTCCAGCTGCTCCACGGCCTCGTACGCATAGACGAGCGTCAGCACCAGTTCAATGCCCGTGAAATGCGTTGCAAAATTGGCCCAGGCCGCCTCGGAGACATCCGTATGCTCCTCCTGATCCAGGCCGTGCACCACAATGAGCAGCTTGCGCAGCGGGAGCACCTGGATGGTGTGCAACAGCTCATCGTTGAGCGTATCGTAGTCGAGCGAGAGCACCTGGAGTGCGGCGCACTTTTGCAGCAGTGTGGTGTCCAGCCCGAGTATGGGATAGTGACTAGGATCGTATTTAATGCTGGCCAGCGTCAGCTGCAGCAGCTCCTGCGGTTTGCCCATCGTCTTCAGAAAGTCCTGGCCGTAATAGGTAAGCGCTTCAATGGCACCCAGATCCAATACCTGACACGCCTGATTCTTGCGACCCAAAATCAACTTCAGCGGCTCCACAAAGCACCTGGAGGAGATTCATATTAGTTAAGCGTATGTTTAGATTTTTTTTTTTTTAGATTTGTTTACTGTTCTATGGCGACCAGATGCTCGCTGTGCACATTGCCGGCGGCGACAAGGCCCACATTGTTGGTTTGAAAGCGCAAGGCTCGAATGTTATCACAGCGTGCCGCTCTGAAAAGGGGGAGGGGAACAGAAGATTAGGTCAATTAATTAATCGAATTTTGTTAGCACTTACTTGTAGAGCAGCCGACGCATCTTTTGTATGTGAAAGGCATTGTGAAAGTCAAAGATAATGACCAGCTCCTTGGCCAGATTGGCCATGCTGCGATGGAAGAACGACAGCTGATCATCCTGGGCGACGTCAATGTGAAAGCGAAAGTTCCTAAAGTAGCTGTATTCGTGGCCGTGAAAGTCGAAGCAAGAAGAAGCAATATAATTAGCATAAACTGTTTCAACATTTTGCTTAAGAAAACTATGCAAACCAGTTTATTTATACTTGTTTATTTTACTTTTTTAAATAAGCATTTGAAAACAATTTAAGAGTGGTGCCATTGCTTTTCACGCTCACTGTAGCAATATCAGCTGTGTGTTTGACAACACTGTATGTGTGCGTGCGCATGTTTGTATTGGTGTAGCAACATTTTCATTGTGTGTGTTTGTGTGTGTGGTCGCGCTTTGTTTTGTTATTACACGTATTAATAAATGCTTTGTTGTCTTTCAAGGCTTGCCAAAAAAAAAACCAAAAAAAAAACAGACACTGCTCGATGGTAGGGGGGGGGGGGCAGCTGTGCGTCACCCACAGTGGCAGCATTTTGTTTGTTTGAGACGCAAAAGCGAAAATCCCCACAAACATAGCCTCGCACGTACATATGTATGTGCTCATTATATGCATACATGCATGCATACATATGTATGCACGTACATATGAATTCTTGTGGAACTTACCGTCTTTGAAAAAAATGTTGTCTCCATGCCCAACAACAATTGGCCGCAGCTCGGCGGTCTCGTGTATCGAGATAGTCGAATATTTGATTTAGTGCCACCGCTGGTATTGTATGCCATTGGGGTATATTCATAACTATAACTATGTAATCCCAAATAAATCCGTTTCTTTACTTTATTGAACTTGTTAATTTTACTTTTGTGCGACCGAACAGTGCGACGCAACATCGACCAATTAAGATACAGCACTGTTAATTACGGCTTCACTCAATATGCGCATTGCCTGTTAACTAACAGTGGATTGGTATTTTTTTTCGGGATTTCTTTCACGGCCAGCATACGGTCACACTGCACAGAATGCGGTAACAATCTGTTTGTGTTTTCATTTTTTAATAAATAATGTCGCTGCTCCTGGGCGCTTGTAGGCGATCCCATCTGACCGCTGCCTGTAAATTTGGTTATCTACGCGCGAGTACAACCAATGGCAGCTGGCATGAACGTCGCCCGGCCTCGACAGAAGCGGCATCTCAGCTGGCCAGTGCCGGCGGCCTGGTCGGCTTCTGGCAGACGCTCTCGAACAGCACACCTGTGGCCTACATGCAGGAGGCACTGACCCACATACACGATTACAGCGGCCTGCCCTGGTGGGCGGCTATCGTGTTGTCCACCTTCCTGTTTCGCAGCGTTGTCACGCTGCCGCTGACCATTTACCAGCACAAGATAACCGCCCGCATCGAACAGATCGCACTGGAAATGCCGGCTATTGTGGAGGAGCTGAAGCACGAGGCGGCCAGGGCCAAGCAGAAGTTCAAGTGGACCGATAAGCAAACGCAAATCGTCTACCGGCGTTCGGTTTGTCTGGCTACAGCAACTTTTAGCTGACCCTCACTCAAATCTAACCCAATCCCTTGCAGATCAAAAAGCAATGGCAAGATCTGATTGTTCGCGAGAACTGTCATCCCATGAAGACGGTCATTGTGCTGTGGGGCCAAATACCGCTGTGGATATTCCAGTCTGTGGCACTGCGCAATCTGGTTTATATGCTGCCGGATCCCACGGCGCTGAAGGCACAAATCATAACCACGGAGATGACCATCGGCGGCTTTGGCTGGATACCCAATCTGACCGTGGTGGATAGCTCATATATTCTGCCCGTCACACTGGGCCTCATCAATCTGGCCATCGTTGAGCTGCAGTCCATGACGCGGACGCGTCCACCCACGCGCCTGCAGAACATTGCGAACAATGTGTTCCGAGGACTCAGCGTGGTGATGGTGCCCGTGGCCTGCACGGTGCCATCGGCGCTGTGCGTCTACTGGGTGGCCTCTAGCAGCTTTGGTCTGGCGCAAAATCTGCTGCTGCTCTCGCCGGAAATGCGACGCGCCGTGGGCATACCCAAAACGCAAACGGAGCTGCTGCAGCCGTACGATCAGCTGTGGCTAAAGATCCAACAGCGTCTGAGACTCTTGGATGAGGCGCCAGCTGATGATAAGACGGCTACCAAGTGAGCCACTTGTCAAATATTATTGTACATAGTTTGTTTAGCTGTCAATGTAAATAGAGCAGAGTCCACAAATCCACACGACTGTCCCATCGTAAATCATCAACACCCATGTACACTCGTCATCGTTCCTAGAAGTAAATTGTGTGAAACCCCCACAGCATAGTTAAGTGTAAATAATTATGAGTGCTCCAGCTGTGAGGCACTGACTGGGAGATACTCTGTAAGTAGCCAATATTCATATTTTGCTATCAGCCAAAAAGTTAAGAGCCTCAAATGAATATAGTTTTTAAGATTAAAACGCTTATAAAGAAACATAGCGAAAACGATATGAACTCATATACTGATATACTAATGCTGATCAAGAACACAGCTGCAAAAAAGCAAAAATATGTTGGCTCACGGCTCGAACCTATGTTTCTACTTTGCGTTAAGTGCAAGAACCTGATTTTTTTCATTTTTTCTTTTAATCATATTTCACAAAGAAAACTTTTTTCTTTCATTTAAAGCTCACTTAGTTAATTGTTGAAATTTGATTTACCAAACTATGTTTCTTTTAAAAATGTATTTACAAACACATTTGCACAACCTCATTACACCTTCTGCTGTCCATTTTCAATGGCTACAGGGTAGAGCAAATGGAACCAAAACAAATGACAGAGGTCTAGAGATTGCCACGACCGATAAGACGGCATTCAATTGGCGCTACGCTGCTGCTGCAGCATCATCCGCTTATCTGCAGCAGCAGCAGCAGAAGCCGCAGCCCAATTGAGATTGAGAATTGTGTTCTCAGTCGAGAATTGAAGCTCAGCGACAGAGCAGCTAAAATTGAAATTTGCGCGCATCTCCTCGAATTACTTTCGGGTTAACGCTATCAGTTTAAGTGAAAATAAAATTTTAATATATATATATTGAAACTATATATAAGAAATACTATATACGAAGCAAATGATCTTTCGAGCCAAGTGCCTGGGACAGGCACTTCTTGTGCTGATCGTAAGTTTATATAAATTTATATATTTATATATCTATAGTATTCAATTGAGATGAATTGGAATTCAATCAGCAGGAAGCTCGTTCTACTGATCGATTTAATTTTTATCGCCCCACAAAACACGTAAACAAATTTATGAATTCCGCCTTCGACAGCTACACGAAACGTTCGCTTATCAACCTGGCAGCCATTACGATGGACATTCGCCGCAGTCCGGGTTATCAGCAGCGCATTCCACGTACGCCCAAGATCAAGAGCAGCCCATTTACGAACGGGACGCGGCCTGTCCGGCGCACTTTCGAGGACTCAAACCCTATGTCCACGACTGCCATCGGTTCATCAACTGCGCGGAGGGACGACCCAGTATCCAGACCTGTGGGCCGGGCACGGCTTTCAATGCGCTAACAAGCACCTGTGATCATCTGTCCCAGGTGTCCTGCGCTGCTCAAGGGCAGAGACCAACTGAAGCTGGTCGCTCGGCGCGCTTGCAGCAGCTGAATGCGAGACCCACGTGTGAGCCCGGCCTGACCGGACTGCAGCCACATCCCTACGATTGCACCAAGTACCTCAATTGCGCCAACGGACAGACTTTTGTGCAGAGTTGCGGACCGGGCACAGCCTTCAGTCGTTCCATGCTGGTTTGCGACTACAAGAATAAGGGGGATTGCGGTGCAGTGCCTCAAGGTAGGTGGAACTCTTATGTCTAACAATGAGATACCCAACTAACACCCGCGCAGGACCATCGGGAGACCCTTCAGCTGGCCTACTTTGCCCAGATGGCACTCGCGGTCTCTTACCCTATCCCAACGATCCACGTAAATATATTCAGTGTGGCTTAGGCGTGCAGCCGCGTCTGGAGCAATGCCCTCCCGGCGAGTTATTTGATGGCCACAGGCTGACATGTATTCGCACTGGTGTGTCCTCTGCGCAAATTGATTTCTCCTGTAAGTTAGACTTGAATCGCTTTCCTTTGCTTTGCTTACTCCATCCGCTTCTCATTTGGATTTTTGGTCTCATCTATTGCTCTTCATACGCTTCTCCTGCTTTTTTGCCTGCCTAGCTTATAACCCTTAATTACTAATGAATCCTAGCTGCCGCCCGACTGAGTGATCTACTCTGTCCTGGTGGTGTCGAGGGTCTGTTTGTTCATCCCTTCGATCAGACCAAGTTCCTCAATTGTAAGGCTGGCAAGGTGGCTGTCCAAAGCTGCAGCCCCAGTCACGTCTTTAGTATATCCAATGGCCATTGCCTGCCCAAGGCACAACTATTGTACAGTGACTATGTGGCTTATATTGTCTCTGAGATCAGCTCCGAGTTTTGTAAGTGAGATCTTATTTTTGACTCTTCACGACTTCAGAGACTTCACTCCACTCCAGCCCTGATCCTTACTCGCTGTCCGGCGGGCTCCGATGGTCTTCACATATACCCCTACGATGCGGGCAAGTATGTTCGCTGTGGAGCTGGAGGCGAGCTGACCATACTCAGCTGTGGAGAAGATATGGCTTATAGTTTCACGCAACGAGCTTGTCGTCCACGTCTCCAGGTCAACCGATCGGAACGCGTCAAGTTATTTTCAGAGCTAAACTTCCAGGGGGGCAGCTACAGCTATACGGATAGCCAGACCTTCCAATCTGCCTTAACATCCTGTCCTCTAAGTTTGAGGGGCAATTACGCCTACCCCTTCCATGCCAGTCACTTTGTGCTCTGCCAGAATGGTTTGCTGCAGGTGGAGTCCTGTCCCCCGGGCACTGTCTATAGTCTCTCCACGCGCAGGTGCTCGGCTCGACAGCAGCTCTCGTCCCATGACTTTTTGGAC
>SCDY01000196.1:0-82585 GCA_004143825.1 Drosophila micromelanica
TGTGTAAACGAGCTGAAATGTTTATAGAACCAGATCGCAGGGTTCAGGGTATCTCCTAGTCGGGCGGCCCCGACTAGAGCCTTCTCACTTGTTATTAATGTGTGCTTTACTTTATTTTCTTGCTAACAGAAAACGCGCTCGGTCTGTGCCACATTCTGTCGCGTCCCTGCCCCAAGCCGCAGCCACAGATGTGGGATCTGGGACCGGAGCTGCGGGACAAGTACGAAATACCACGCTCCGAAATACAGTTGCTGCGTAAACTGGGCCGCGGCAACTTTGGCGAGGTCTTCTACGGCAAGTGGCGCAACAGCATCGATGTGGCGGTCAAAACGCTGCGCGAGGGCACCATGTCAACGGCTGCGTTCCTCCAAGAGGCGGCCATCATGAAAAAGTTTCGACACAATCGCCTTGTGGCACTCTATGCCGTCTGCTCGCAGGTCAGCTAAACGACTTTTTAATGCTCTTCAGTTCAGTTTTTCTAATCCCGCTTTCATCACTTGCAGGAGGAGCCCATTTATATTGTGCAGGAGTACATGTCGAATGGCAGCCTTTTGGACTTTCTGCGCGAGGGTGAGGGACGCTATTTGCACTTTGAGGATCTCATCTATATTGCCACACAGGTGGCCAGTGGCATGGAGTATCTGGAGTCCAAGCAGCTCATCCATCGCGATTTGGCAGCGCGCAACGTGCTCATCGGGGAGAATAATGTGGCAAAGATTTGTGATTTCGGTCTGGCGCGCGTCATTGCCGACGATGAGTACTGTCCCAAGCAGGGTTCACGATTCCCCGTCAAATGGACGGCGCCCGAGGCGATCATCTACGGCAAATTCAGCATCAAGTCGGATGTGTGGTCGTATGGCATACTGCTGATGGAGCTGTTCACGTACGGACAAGTGCCCTATCCGGGCATGCACAGTCGCGAGGTTATTGAGAATATTGAGCGCGGTTTCCGCATGCCAAAGCCAACAATACACTATTTCCCCGACAACATCTATCATCTGCTGCTCCAATGCTGGGATGCGGTGCCCGAGAAGCGGCCGACATTCGAGTTCTTGAATCATTACTTTGAGTCCTTCTCGGTGACGTCGGAGGTGCCGTATCGGGAGGTTCAGGATTAAGCGGAACAACAGTCACATCACACACAAAACACTCATACACATACACACACACATCTATAAATATATATATTTATAACGTTATATATATGTGACGTAAACATTTATACATATTTACTATAATTCTTAAGACTTTTAAAACGGCAAGGCATTAGTTGCATACACAACAACAACAAGTATATATAACATAACTCTATATATGTATATGTGTATAAGCGTATATATATATATATTTATATTATAAAGAAATTGATGAAAATGCAACATTTTATATTTTACACGCAAAACTATTTTATAATTTATATACCTACTTGTATGTACTATTGAAATAGCAAGTATTTAACTAGTTTTGTAAGCTTACCAAAAAACAAAAAAAAGAACAAAAAAGCAAGAAAGTAAAATTATGTAACGCAAATGGCAAATCGATTTCAAAATTTTTCTAATCGAAAACTTTACAACAATTTAAACGCTACTTTAATCGGTGCTTCGATTCTTGTCCTAACTATCCCGTATTCTCTCTTAACTCTTAATAATTACCGCTGAATTCTTGTCCTCTGAAACTTTCCACAACTCTAAGTATTATTTCAAAACAATCAAAACGTAGTTGAACTTACATTTTCAGCTAATTTACATAAATTGCAATGATGGCATTTAATTTATATACAACAACTACTTCCATGTCACATCATAATTTTTACAACTGATCATAATTTATCTTAAAGTAACAATCATACAAAATTCTTTTGCTGCTGCTTCTACGAGTAGTTGAGGCTAACAACAGAGCTATTCTGGCGCAGTGCAGTTGCTGGATAATATCCAAATAGTTTTTGTAAAACATTTTGTACAAAACATTAGAAACACACATTTCGTACACTCTTGTTTTTCTTTTCTTTACCAATTAATGTTTATATTAAATTTAAGTTTATGCCAAAATTATTTCGTATATTTAAGCACAAGCAAAAGTGAAATTATAGAAAAAAACTATGTTAGAAAACATTTATATATATATGTATATCTTTATCTATATATATGTATTAAGCCTTATGCCAGCTGACATTTAGTTCCTCTCCAGATCCGCTGTTTGTTGTTCTCAAACCCTTTCAAACCCAAGTCAAAAGCCATACAACGGAATGCACTGCAGTCTCAAGGGTTTCAAATGCAAAATATCATATATACATCACTCTCTCTACATATATATGATAACAACAATTCTTATCAATGGGCACATTTACAACAACAATAAAAACAATAACAACAATTAACACAACTAAACACACACATCTATCTTAGCCGTTAGAACAGATAAAATAGAATCCAGTCTGTGTAGCCAGCAGTAAATAATGTTTAATATGCAAGAGTGTTTTTTTATAATTTATTTTCTTTATTATTTTTGTTATAGCCTTAAGTTCTTAACGTTTAATTTATGTGTTGGCCATTGTGTGCACATTCTGTAGCATAAAACCAAAGTTTAGCATTTCGTATTAAACTATATAAATATATATATGTATTTGTAAAGAACAACATTTATACGGCAACTTAATGCATTTCACATACACATACACATACACACCCACACATACACACATAGAGAATAAAAGGCAGCTTAAAATAAAGTGCAGCAAGAAATCATTGCAATCATTGTATGAAATTGCATTCAACGTAAATTTAAATTTAAACGAAACTAAATCATTACGATAAAGAACAAAAAAAAAAATAAATATTGTTAAATTTAAAAAAAAAAAAACAAAAAAAAGAGCAACACTGAAATTGTTTAGCGTAGTTGATGAATTTTTGTATATATATACTTGACATAACGTGTAGCAATAAATGAAATTGAATTGAATTAACTAAACAACACTAACATAATATAATAACAATAGCAGTGGCAACAACAACAACTAACGGCACGCAATGTGGCATCCAAACAATTTTTTTACAACACGGCAATCAAATGGACAGATTTCTAAAATTTTCCAGTCTCGGCCTTCATTAGGGGCGTGCCGCAGTTGTCTGTTTGTTGCTTATAACAAAGCAGAAAAAAAAAACTTAACACTATCATGTGTTTAATTATAGACAACAAATTATAAATACTACACATAATATTAATAATACTAACATAATAATAACAATATCGAGTCGCGTTACTCGCCTATAAAAATGCAAACTGAATTTAGTGATGTATAAGGAAAATGTGTCGCTGCGGCGTGTAATGCATTAAAATAAATCAATAAAATGGGAAAATATGTATAATAAAGCATTTTCAATTTGTGAGATATTTTCTTATGGGAATTCTTTTTTAAATATATAATTTTCAAATTAAAATTAAAATTAATTTATAAATTATTTTTATTATAATTATTACTATCGTTATTATTAATAACTGTAATATTATGTATATTATTATTTTAATTAATATTATTTTTTTATTTATTAATTCCAGAGATTCATGGAACAAAGATACCAAGCTAACCAACTGTCAAAGACTTTTGGAAGGTTATGGTGAGCTAAATAATTTATTTAAAATCCAATTTTTCTTATCTCAGCAACACTTTTCTTATATAAATAAGATAAATTGGCAATATCTTAATATTTTCAATCAACATTTAATAATGGAAACAAGATAATATTTTTTTGTGTTTTTCGCTTTTTTGGATACCAAAAAAGTTGCGTTTTTTTATTGTACGATTTTCGTTTTGAATATATATAAATATAAGTATATAAGTAATAATGAAATCGTTTCGTTTAAAATTTGTTCAAAGGCAAAAATGTACATAAGTAATGATCGTATGTTTTATGTAGTTTAATTATTGTTTTGTTAATTCGATAATTTTTAGTAATTATAATTCATTGTTAAACGTTCTATGAAGTGCGCATAAAAAGTAAACTTTCGTGTGACGAGATCTGACTATGAATCAAAACTACGCGAATGTATCTATGCATTCGAATTTGAATTCGAATTTGAGTTTGAATTTGAGATTGACTGTAGAATATCATATCATATCGATACTGACGAGCCCTACAATATCAAATATCATATGTAACTATAATGAAACTAACCTTTTGATATTAATAATATTTTTTGTGTCAAAATTCATATATCATATATTCATCAAATATACATATATATACGGTACGGGGGTAAAACAGTTCTGTCTGGTTTGTTTTTTGGTTATTGTATGTACAATAAATTCGTATTACATTTATTTATTGTATATGTTTTTGGAACGTCCTAAGTTTTGCAACACCTGCTGGTTAAATTTACCACCTGTATTTGCCAGATAGTATCTTTTTTGGGCAGCTATCGAAAGCAAATTCGTTCCTTTGGGTGTCCACACAAGAGCTCCTAATCCGATAAACTTATTGTATACATATGTACGATTTTATTTGTTGATTAGTTTTATGTATTGTATTCGTATTATATGGCCATATAGATGTATTATCATTTTATTCTTCCTTTTGACTTCTGAATGAATTAATATTTTATTTTTTTTTTGCGCTACAGCTAACGAGGCTGTACGAATTGTTCTATCACAATTGGTACATACCGCTATAGAGCAATTTGTAAATGCAATACAAGTATGTTTGTATATGTATACAATATATACGTATATGTATCTCAGAAATTTACCTAATGCATTCTTCTTACGGTACACATATTAACATCTTAGAGCTAAAACATTTACAAAAACACACAATTTGACATTATTAATATTATTATTATTTGCTTTAACCATCTGAACTTCTAATATCTGCTTTCAAAATATTCAAATTACGCTCGAGCACTGGACTTACGAAAATTCAAAACCAAACCAACCATTTTTGGGTATTTCAAAATATTGAATTTTATTTTAAAATTCTTAAAACTGGTTGGTTTTAGAATTTTCCACCGGCGCCATTGACGTGTAGTTTGAATACGCCTTTATAAGACCCTAAATGGTCGGGTATTATATCATATGGTACTCCCGCCCGGCGTTCCATTTATGGAACCAATGCACTCGAATCGCACTTTTTGGTGTCTAGAACTAAATTTTTGTTTGATTTTTAAATGGCATCGTTGTATGTATGTGTGTGTGTGTGTGTGTGTGTGGAATGCGCTGCACTCAGCAGTGAATACCCCTAATGTAAGGCTATGTTCATTAACATTTTACTGTTTTCGTTCTGGTGCAGAGCATTTCAAATTCGGCGTGGCCGAAACGAGACGTCCAGGGTTGCCAGGTTGCTGTTTACATGGCTGATGAGATTTGTTGTGTCTGCTGGTATTGCTGTTGTTGTTGTTGTTGCTGCGGCATCGCTTGTTGCTGCACCAGTTGAAGTTGCGATGGTTCCTGCTGCTGCTGCTGTTGTTGCTGCTGCAGCTGCTGTTGGTGCTGCAGCTGCTGTTGCTGCTGCTGCTGCAGCGTCAACTGATACTGATGATTCTGCTGTGCGGCGACCGCCGCTGCCGCATTTTGTTGCGAGGTCGCTTCCGATGTTTTCAGGAAATACGTTATCAAATCGATGGGCAGCGGGAATACAATTGTCGAGTTCTTCTCCGCGGATATGGTATTCAGTGTCTGTGTTCAGGTACAAAGTTCAGAGTTTGTTGTACATTAAATATATTTTACGAGATGGGTCAACGAACTCACCTGCAGATAGCGCAGCTGCAGCGCTGCCGGCGAGCCGCCAATCACCTCGGATGCCTCGCGCAGCGCCTTGGACGCCTTCTGTTCGCCCTCGGCGGCAATCACCTTGGCGCGTGCCTCACGTGCTGCCTCCGCCTCGGCGGCCATGGCCCGTTGCAGTTGCACGGGCAGACGCACATCCTTGCTGTTGTTCGTTGTTGTTTGATATTGTTCAGGATAGAAGAAGTTACATTAGCCAGGAGCACAGAGCAGTCATCGTCACAACTCGTGTAGCTGTAAACCCACTATAAGCTCCCACAGAGAAACTGCTACCATGTTTAAAACGGGAAAAGTTTCATTGCCAAATGAGCGGCAACTCGAGGTTCATCAGCCTGCCTCAGACATCAGAGCTCATTATGTTAATGCCTTTTTTTTGCGAGGCAATCTTCTTGATTGATATGCGGAAAATAGCGTGGAAATGCATAATGTATTTTTACAGAGAACAGTCCGATATTTGACATATTATATTCCACATTTTCATATTTCTAATATCAAATGATAAACGTAGTCAATTTATCCATTCGTCTGTTTCTATGCAAAATTATCGGCTGAATTGAATCGAATAACTATATATCTCCATAGAATGTATTAGAAGGGAATTTATATTTTAATATAAGTCTTGAACGTTTGGAAAATTCGAGCATCACAATGCATCGTATTTTTTAAAAATATATATATATATATGGTTTAAATAAATATTTTTTTAAACAACTCTAATGTAACTAGGGGAAAAATACAAAAGGAGAATTTACAAGTATTTTACAACCATATTCAAATCAAATCCAGCAAAAAAAAAGTTTTAATACGCTACCAACATATGGTTTAAATCCTATTAACATTCCACTATTATATTATATATTTACTACAAGGAACAATTAGCACAAAATTGTTTTGTTCTATGAGAACATCTTTGTGCTGGCTATAATAAAAAAAACTGTTAGATGCTTGCTTAGGGTATTAAAACTTCGGCATGCTAGAAGTTGTCTGTTTATTGTCTGTTTGATTTTACTTTTTGTCACCATCACAACCACAACATTTGGCCGTTGTCGTAAATGTCGACCATATTTTATTGGCCATGGCGAAGAAATTTATCGGCTGATTAATTTCATAAAAATTTGCCCGACAACAAAATATATGTAACGTAAGACTGTCATAAAAATGAAACAATTTTCATAGCACAAGGAGAGAAAGGAGAAAAAAAGGAAAGCCAGAGAAGGCCGTAGGCCACATGAAATGCGTCAAGTTGTTTAGGCCAATGCAGGTTGTTGTTGTTGGTTTTTGTATTTGACAAGCTGTCAGCCGGGCAGACTTTGGCCAGGAGCAGCGTATAGCGTTGGCATTCACTTGTCCCAGCGCGGCTAATAGTAAATTACAAGAACGCAACAACTGTGACAGCAGCAGACAAAGGCCAATACCGAGTTGGCAGCATCTAACCGCACCCCGTCATAAAAAGGGAGTCCCAGCATAATGCCACCTACATTTTGACATAGAAACCTTTGTGTATCTGTGTGTGTGTGTGCGTGCGTGTGTGTGTGTGTGTGTGTGTGTGATATAGAAAAAGTTGCACTACTTACATTTCAACACGTTCAACTTTGATGCCCCAAGCATCGGTGGCTTCGTCGAGCTGAACCTGTTTATGATTTGGCCCACATAATGTTGCCAGGTGTGTGTGTGTGTTTTGGAATTTTTTGTGTGTTAAAAATAGCAGTAGAAACACATTAGTTTTTGTTTACACACACGTTTTTCATGCTGTTAACTGTGATGGTTTTTTGTGCCTTTCACATTTCATTTTCGCATTTTTCATTTTTTTTGTCAGGGGGATAGTTTTTTTTGCACATTGTTTTGTGGGTCGTTGCAACATCCTTGAAACCGCTAAACTGGAAAAAATGCAGCACTTGGCTGCATCTAACGGCGTGGAAACAACTTTGCCAACTTGGCATTTTGGCCATGTTCGACGTGGCAGCGGCAGCTGACATGAGTTTTCGGCCTGATTTTGAACTATTTTTCATATGGCCATAAAATAAATAAATAAAGAGCCCCCAAACAGGAGCAGCAGTTGAAGCAGAAAAGCTGAAGCTGCATTTGGGTTAAGTTGGCAGCTGCTGCCTGTGCAACGTACAGCGAGACTACACTGAGAAAAATGAATCATAAAAAATATGACTTATTCCATAGAGATTTTGGCAAATTCATTTCTTCTTTTACTTTATTCGCATTTTGAATGCAATGCACATTTCATAGATAAATTAATGCAGAGGGAATACCCTGAGAAAAATGTGCTATTATTTTAAATCATAGAAAATATGATATATGCTATAGATATTTTTGCACAATAGGTACAATAATTTCTTAATCTATTTTAGTTTTCATAGTTTTTTCGAGTGTAATGCGCATTTGAAAATACATTTATGCAAGACGTTGCTGTACGAGATTATTTTTTGGCAGCCGCTGCAAATTTACAATTAGCAATTAATATTAAGCATTTAAGTTGCGTGCACAGAACTTTTAAAGTCGCTGAATAATTAGCAGGCAAGTTGCCTCCTTTTGTGGCAAGTGGCACGTGGCACATAAGTCAATTACGTGCAAAAAGGGACAGGAACAAGAACAATGGGGCGGGTCGGGGCGGTATCTTGGCTCCTTTGAACACAGTTGTCTACAGTTTGTGAACTCACCTGCATGGTGCCGGAAATCGTCATACGCTCGCTGAGTATCTCATGCAAATGCCGAGTTCCCATTGTGTTTCGTAGAGTAGTCTGTGCCAGTAGTCTGGTCGAATGGTGAGCATTCTCCACGTTCGCTATAGAGACGGTTGCATTTGATACGCGATAGTAAACCACTGCATCCACCGAAACCGTAACGCTATCCTTTGTGAGAACCTACAAGATGCAGTGGGGTTTGGGCATTTGGCAAATTTCTTTTTCATTTTTTTTTTTTGTTGTTGTTTGATATTCTTATTGTTGTTGTGGTTGTCTCTATTTGCGTGCTTTCGTTTTATTATTTTTAGCTATTTTTGTTGTTGCTCTATTGTTGCATTGCTTTTTGTTTGTTATTCTTTTATTTGGATTATGCTTGTTATTGTTGCCACACATCTATGCATAAAGCTGCGCGAACATTTGCTTGCCTGTGTGTGTTGTGGGTGAGTGTGTGTGTGTATGCGTGCTCATAGCTGCATATAAGTTTAAGTTTACTTTATTGTATACCCTTTCAGTGAGTAGTATTATTTTGAAATATCCATCTGTCTGATTTAATTCAAAATTAAATATATAAAAATTTAATCCTGATCGCATTTATCGAAGTAAAAATAATTTTGCTTATGAAATTTATTTTTTAGTTTGATATAGCTTTCTAGTTTGATATAGTTTTATTTAATAACTGTTTTGTTTCTTTAAATATTATAATTAATCTCCGTAGTTATAAGCATAATTATGCTTCTTATATACAAATCAAATCGGATTATATCATATCATAGGAACTTTTGAGAAAAATATTTAATTTTTTGTATTAATAATTTTTTTTCGTTTTTGAAAATTTTTTAACAGAACTTAGCTTAGAACAAGCTTAACTATGTTCCTTTCTTAATAAACAACTATACCATAGGAACAATAAATGAAATAAATGAAATAGAAAATTTGTATTGAAGTTATTCTAACCAAAGTCAGCTATAGGAAATATTATATAAATCCCACGAAAAGTATTGTAGTTTGGTTTCCAAAGATAATTATTATTGTTTTTGTATTGTATCTTACAATAACATATACTGTTTGGTTTTTCAGATAATTTTACGACTTAAACACTGAATATTAAGTGTAGAAATATTTAAAATATTTCAATATTTTGTATGTCTGCAAGGGTATAAATTTTTCGGTGCGGCGAATATATGTTTATACTTTCTAGTTGTATCTGTATCTGAGCTTGGCTTTTATCTTGCATCTATATGAATAATTTAGTGGCTGCTGTTGGTGCTGTGCACTTTAGCTAAGAATCGTATAATGCACACGAAATGCACTTGACTCGAGTGTTTTCATCTGGACTTGGACGTGGTTGTGGTCTCTTCTTTATTAGAACTAAGTGCAGAGTGCAAACTTTGACGCCGGACAGAGAAAGCGTATACAACACCATTCGAGTGAGTGAGAGAGCAGAACAAGTACAAGGTCCATGGACAAACAAAAATCGTGGCTTTCATTTTGATTATAGCTGCAGCTTGTGTGTGTGTGGGTGTGTGTGTGTGTGTGTGTGTGTGTGTGTGTTTAGTGTATGTGCTTTACACAGCCAGCTTGCATTGTTTTGTATATTGCATTTTGCATTGGGAATTCTGGTTTCCCGAGCTCCCAATTCAAGCACTTTATGCACAGCGTATACGTGATATTTTTTTTTGGCAATTTTATTGCATTGTGATGAGTTTGCTTTATTTTATATATTTGGTGATATGAGCTCGATAGCGATACGTGGAGCAAACTCAAGAGTTTTGAAGTTACAGTGTATAAGATATAGGTATGGTTTTTTGCGCAAATCATTTTTATATATATTTATATATACATATCTCGTATATATAGTACATATGTTTTTTTGGGGTAGATATATATATATATACAAAATGTGGCGAAATCAAGAGGCAGACAAACGACGAAATAAACTTAAAAACCAAATGCGTTAAATTGTTAGTTTAAATGTTGAAGACGCACAGTAAAAAAAAAACGAAAGAGAGCGAGCGAGAGAGAGAGAGATAGAGGAGAGAGAAATGTTTTCTTTTGTAGATGTTGGGTCCTTGATTATTGGTTATTTTTTTTTTTTGTTACGATTGCTTGCACTTTACTTACGCGCGGCTTTGTGACTCAATCGCCCCAAGCTGTCGGGCCCCAAACAAATTCTTGGATTTATGTGCCCCCCAAAAAGGGGGCGGGCCCAAAGCCGAAAGCCCAAACTCAAACTGAAACCCAAGAGTGGCTGGCCATCAAAACTATTTGCACAAAGGCACAAAAGTTTTGCCTGTTTTGGCCTGTGCACAAGTTGAGGCTTTTACGACCTGGCCACATAGAAGGCGTATCGGTTTCAGTTTGTTGTGGTGGGCGGGAGGCGGGGTTTGGGTGTCCGTCTAGACCGCTTTTTATGGCACACTCTGGACCTGGTGTCAATGTTGTTTAGTGTGCCGATGCTCGAGAGTTTCCATATTAGCATAAAAATCAACTGAAAATGAGCGGCGAAATTTGTGAGTTGGCTCTCATGCACAACTGTGCGTATACTTGATATCATAAAGTTTCTTGACCTGCTTGGCATAAGAAGAACTTTTCTTCGTTTTATTTTTTTTTGTTTTTTAAATTCAGCCAAGAGCAATAAAAGCTGAATTAAAGGCTATCCAAAAATTTGTTTGAACTAAAACTAAGTTGTCTAGTTTCAGGCTAAAGTTGATGGTAATTTATTTATATGGAGCTTAAGTTCTTAACTACGCTATGCACTCGGCTGAGTTTCTGAACACGGGGGGAAAAGGGGCCTTTTCAGTGCCCAATGGCGTCTGTCCATACAGCTCTCTAAATCAATTTTCCAAGAACAATGGCTTAAAATTCGAACAATAGTCGAGTGTGTTAAATGTGTTCAGTGTGTGTGTGTACGAGTGTGTGTGTGTGTGTGTGAGAATAGTAGGTGGCATAAATTGGGTGTAAACTGCAGTTGTTGAAAATGCAAAAGTGTGTGTGTGAGTGTGTGTGTGTGTGCTTGGCATGTAGTTTAAATGAAAGAACAATGAAACGTATTTGAACAATAGAAAAATATTAAATTATAATTATTAAAATTAATTAATTAAAATAAATAGGTTTTTTTTTTAGCATGTATTTAACAATTTTCATACATATTTGTTTATACACTGTAACAGCTAAACTAATGAGCTTTGAAACTCTGTATATATAGATCTATATAGACGTGTAATCATTATCATTTATTACAATTTGCACAGTTGGCCTTGGTTAAAGTTCAGATTGACTTTCGATTTTCGATTGCGTAATTCTATTCAAATGTAAATCATATTTTAACTGAAAAACATATAGCTAGACTGGATGCACGGACTATAGCTTTTGCATATATATATATATGAGTGAAAGATAGAGATAGCAATAGAGTAAGAGAGCTATGGAAAGTCTTGGGATTTGGGTTTGGCAAACGATTTTCTGCATATATTTGTTTTGGGCGTCGCTGAGACGCCAAAGTAACTAACTAATTGCTGTTCTATATATATGTATATATATGCATATTGATTCTATATATAGGTCTAGTACAGGGTCTACGTTGCTGGGGATTTGCTTGCTTTCTAGCTAACGGCGGGCGGCGGCGTCATTTTTCATTTTCTGATTTTTCATTGATTGATTTTCATGCGTGCGAAATAGTTTTTCGTTTTTCTTTCGGTATTTTTTGTGATATTCGATTTTCGATTTATTTGTTGATCGGTTGTACGAGTTAAGCGAGTGTACCCACATTTAAACAGCCTAAACCACGCAAAACACACATAGATGAACTCGACATGGATTGCTTGCTTGATATATATTTTGTATTTGGTCGACATATATACCTATATATATACGGTTGGTATATATAGCTATATATGCTTAATTCGTGAATCATTATTGTTGGGGTGCGTACGTTAAAGCGTCCTTCGCTAGTGCTCAAACAGATCAAATGTTAACAGTTATTTAGTTAGTGGTAAGTACAATATACGAGTATAATTTTTGTGAGTTCTTTGTCGAAACTAAAGCATGTACATACGATCAGATGTGTAAATGTGTGTGTGTGTGTGTGGAGAACTAAACTAAAACTGTACATAAATATGTTGGGTTGAAAATTTTCAAGTCGTTTACATAATTTGTACTTGTACTTAACTTAAACCAACAATATATGTATGTATGAGTATATGTGTGTGTGTACGAGATTTTAATTTTTTTGTTTGTCATTTTTGTTTTTAATTTTTAAATTTGTTTAATTTAGTTTTGACAGTTAGAAAGCTTTTTAGAATAGACATTTATGGAAATATATATTTAGCATGCTCTCAAAAATTATTCGAACGCTTAATCGAAGGAGGGAGAGTGGGGGTATCAAAATAGTAAGTGCATTTGGTAATTTCGTGTTACTGAATTCATTTTTCTTTTATTTATAAATTTATATTTTTCTTGTCTTTAGAGGTTTTTTGATTGGTGGGGTTTTTGTTGTTTGGTTTTGGGGGTATTTCTTATATATCAAAAACAATTGTTTCACTAAACAAAACTAACATAGCTCAAAAACAAAATCAGTATATATATAGAAGTATATATAGAGTTAAAGATATAGAGCGTGGGTTAGATAGACAGTTAGAGAGACAGTTGGAAAAGATACATAAAAAGAAAGAGAGTGAGAGAGATAGAGATAGAGATAGAGAGAGAGAAGAAAGTGAGACTGTTAAAACTAAACAGCTTTTTAGACTGTTCAGTTTTAGTTCGAGCGGGCGAGTGAGCAAGACAGAGTTAACATAACACATAGAGAGATAGACAGAGAGAGATAGAGAGAGAGATAGACAGCTTGGGTAGTTGAGGACAGCTTTGTGTGTGCATTTAGGTGGTTAAAGGTATTTGATCATTGAAATTTCTTTCAGTGTGTGGCTTGCTATTTTCTGTTGCATACTTTTCAGCTACACAGGACCTATGTGTGTCAGTGTGTGTGTGTGCGTGTGTGTTGGCAAGGGCAACAGATTGTGCCTGTCTAAAGGACTGGGTCTGTGTGTGTGCGTGTGTGCTTGTTGTGCGGGTGGAACCTTGAGTGTGTGTACCCTGTGTTCAGTGAACAAACATTTTCATATAAAATTTTCAGTTTAATTCAAGCGAGCCAATTATTAATTTTGTTTTTCTTTCTTTTTTTTTGATAGTGCTGTTCAGTTAAGTTCAGTTTTGATTTGATTTTTGATTTGCCCTGCCCCCGTGGCCCCCGCCCACCAATTTTTTTGTTTGAAAGAAGTCTGTACTGTGCATTTATTTTTGGGTGCTCTGCTGAACACAGAGAATCGGTTTCGGTTTCAGTTAATATGCTTAGCATTTGCTTTTCATATCGATTTGGTTTGGGTTTTGATTCGTTTCCAATTGCAAAACACCATCAGAGAGTTGTTTTTTTTTTTTCAACTATGCAAATTGTAATAAGTTGAAGTTAAAGGCTTTAAAAGACACTAAAAAAACAACAAAATACGAACTGAAGACTTTTACATAAATGATAAATGAATACGACACGATATCATTTCGTATGCACTTTTCGGCAACGACAACAACAACAACAATGAGAACAACAACAAGATGACTCGACTCAACGCTTATGGTAACCAAAAAAATGAAAAAAAAAGAATGAAAAACGAATATAAATAAGAAAACGGGTTTTTCTGTTTTGTGTGTTCAGTGGACTCTGAGAGCATTGCCGCAGTGTCCTTCATGCGTTTTAAACAACAAAAAAAAAACAAGAAAAGCGAAAACCAAAGCCAACAACTGAACTGCGAAAAAAATTGCAAATGTTGACGGAAGTTGCAAATGGGCGAAGTCTAAGCAAAAAAAAGCCAAAAACAGGGAAACAAGAATTATGGTCGGGAAGCTGAAGATTTGATACCCTTTATTATGATTTGATTTATGAAAAATAAAACATTTTATGATAAAAAATTCCATTTTCAACCGTTTGTTCCTATGATAACTATAGATTTTTAATATTAAAAACATTTTCAACAATGACAAGTTTGTACTGAATATTTAAAAAAAATCAAATTCTATTTATTACAAAAATCCTTTCCTTTCCTTTAGTGGAAGCCTACTAGAAGGTTTTATCACTATCTCAAAAATCTGTTCAAACAAAAAAAGAATTTTGGACTGATTGTTAATATAGCAGCTATATAATATAGTGGTACAATCCATCAGATAGACAAACGGACATGACATACAACTGATATACTTTAAAGCTTTCTTTCGTTACATTTGCCGACAGAATTAAAATGCCCACTGCAAGGGTGTAAAAAGTATGTAAAATAATAAAAAATTGTGGGTAGGAAAAACTAGTGAAAACTCTGCAGGGAAAACACAGCAAAGAGGGGGATAATTGTGTTTGGCCTTTTGTGTTAGCGCCATGTGACGTCATAATTAAATAGGGTTGCCGTACTAAATAAAGTTTTCTGTTGCAGCGCATAAAAATGTAAATATGATTAGATGATCAGAACTGATAAATAAAAGAGAGACAAACAAAGCAACAGGGAAAAAATTACAAATAAATAAATGGAGCAAGCTTTTGTGTTCAGTTATTGTTGCTGTGTGTGTGTGTGTGTGTGTGTCATGTAATGTGGTCTAGTGCACACCAATTGTAGTTATAATAATTAAATTCGCAACATTATACGACAACGAGTACCATACAAAAGTAGTATTCAAAACAAACAACAAATACAACAAGTCTACCAACAACAACAACAACATTAGTGTATCTGTGTGTGTGTGAATGTGTGTGGGAGTGTGCTGTTTTAGGCACGCCCACAAATCGTAAAAAAATGCAAAAGGAAAGTGAGCAAATACAACAAAAAATGCTTCTTCTTCTTGTAAGTTGCTGCCGTGTGTGTATTTGTTTAAGTGTATTGTGGTTAGGGTTTAGAAAAGTATCTTAGCTGTTTGTGAAAAGTTAGAGCGAGAGAGACAGAGATCAAGAGAGATTGAAACTGCAGAAGGAAGCACAGTTACGCAGGAAAACGCAAACAACAAAAAAAAAACAAACAAACAACAAAACAACTGAAATGAAAGCCAAAGTAAACAGTATGACATGCGAAGACAACTAGGAAAACAACAACAACAAATACAGCACACAAAAAAAACGCACACACACACACTCAGAGGTATACAGAAGGAAACGAAAAGAAGGCAAAGCAAACGTTGCGTATGCGTAATTTACGCTCCAGTTGCGTATGCTGCGTGTGTGTGTGTGTACGTGTGTGTGTGAGCTGACATATTAGCAATGCCTAGCTGTTTATAGCCGTGTGTGTGTGCGAGTGTTTTGGGCCAACATAAAATCAAAATTTTTTCGTTAACAAAACTTGTGTCATAAGCTAAAAATTTTTAATGTTTTTTTTTCACATTTTACTTGGCAGCATTTAAATGGTCAAGTGTTTGCTTTAGATGTATGTGTGTGGTGTAGGTGTATATGTGTGTGTATTGACAACAACAACAAGACCAAGAGTTGTTGCTGCTGCCCGAACAAAACGGACTTACCTCCTGCGGTGGCACATCGTAGGTGCGCGTACGCAAATCCACGCGTGCATACGAATCGATGCAGGGCAGTATGAAGAAAATACCTGCGAATAGAGCATAAAGCATAAAGAGTGCGCAGAGAAAAAATTAAAACACTTTGTACCAGAAACTCTTTTAATTGAAAAATTCCTTAACACAAGACTCAAATGCCGTACTACAATCACAAAGCAAACTAAACTCGAAGAAAAATGTCAGTCTAAATTCTAGTACGACAGGAGTATGGAATTTTTATTAAATTCTTTAGTACTTTAATAAATCACGAATCATTTTCAGTAAAGTAAAAAAATGCACGAGGGTACGAGTAGAAAAAACTTAAAACAAGAGTTCGAGTACCTAAAAAAAAAAACAAACTAATTATTGCATATAAAAATTGTTGGTTTAAAAAAACTGCTAAAATAACACTTATTTAAAGTATCCAAAATTTTTTTTAAAAGTATTTTTTCTCTTTTTCTATTTCAACAAACACATAAAATAAATCAAACTTTTTTTGACATATATTTAAAAATAGTTTAGCCATACTTGGCAACGAAAAACAAAAAACACAAAAACAAATTAAAACTTTGCACAAAGTTTGGCTCTAAATGTACAGAGTATTTAACTGGTTTATGAGCTTTTGGGTGCAATTTGTGCATTCTGCGCTGGGTCTGCTAATCTCCAGCCTGAATGCGACAAATGTGACACGGCAGCCACTTGGGTGGTGCGGCCTCCAAAAGCTGGCGCTAATTTGGAGCAAGTACAGCTATTAACACAAATTCTGGTCGCCAGCGTCACTTGAATTTGCATAGCAACTTACCACCCACCCCTCCCTTACTCACCTGGACCCTTGGCGCCGCCCTGCATAAGGCGGCCCAGGCGAAAGATAACCGCGCGCTCATACTCCTGCACCACCTGCAAAATAAAGGCAAAGAAAGAGAGAGAGAGAGAGAGAAAGAGGGACAGAGAGAGCGAAACGTGAGTAAAATGTGCAAAATGAAATTGAAAACTGGCCAAGCAAAAGGCCAAAACGGCAGTCACGAGCTGCAGTTGCTCTGGAAATTAAATTGAGTGCATCCCAGAATAATGATTTATATATATGTATATACATCTATATATATGTATATGCATATATACAGCTCAGTGTTTCATGCGCAATAGCCTCTTTGGCTCTTAATATATTACTAGCAGATATTTACTTTGCATTTTTTCCGCCTTCGTGGAAAATGTTAAACTATATATATATATATATATTACAATATTTCATAAAACTATTTTTACATACATTATTGAAAATATGATTCAAAGTTTTAAGCATATAAAAAAATCCATATTTTTTTCATCTATTTTATTTTATGTAAAATTTAGTTAAAATCTTTTCAGATAAATTTATTTAATTTTTGCACCCAAATTACATATAGTTTGAGGTAGATTAAGATATATATACAACTCAAGCTTCGAATATTTTTGATATTTTTTTTTTTTTTTTTGGATTTGGGCTTACCTTGAAGCAGACAAAGAGACTGAAGGGCAGCGTCATTATCACAAGTGCCACGGACAGAAATATAAGCAATTTGCCGCATGTGGATGCTTTGTCGCTGATTTCCTCGTCGGCTGCGGAAAGAGATGGTGGCAAGAAAATGAAAAATTATAGCGCAAAGTGGCAGCAACTGTACATAAGAGACGCGAACAAAATGCTGCAAATTATGTTGCGAGTTATACACACACAAAAAAAGGAAAAACATAATCTATATATGTATATCAAAAGCACATCACGGCGGGCCAAAAATGTATTTAATTTCAAAATTAATGCTCGCCTAAAGCTTAGCCAAAAAATGTTGTATCTTTAAAGTTGGCAACAAGTTGCCCATTTTGCTGGCAAATGGATTCCCGAGAGAAGCGTTTGCAGAGACAGCTCGAGAAAAAATAGTTATTCACTTGGGCGCTTCCACAAAAAAAACAAACCAAAAATACGGAACAAAAAATGTAGCATACTTTAGAGCGCGCTTCAGTTGGCCATAAGGAAAAATGTATTGAAGAGTAAAGCATAGTAGTTGACAGAGATAGACATAGATTATTTAGAGTTACGCTTATGTTCAGTGTATACTGTTTGTGTGTTTTTTTATGTTGGGAATGTGGGAATATTTTTTGTTTTCCGTTTTTTAAACTTTTTTTTATTTGGTTTTCCAAATTGGTGCGACTTACAATAGAGAAATCCATGTGAATGTTTTGCTTGTGTATCTGCAAGAATACGATAAATCAAATGATTGTAAAAATTAATAGGAGGACTTGAGGATGGACGGGGGGGCATGGTTCTGTACTTTTTTTGCTTTCATTTATTTTGGAGCCGTGTTACTGCATGCAAAAAGCCACTAACTGGCTTGGTTCTATAATCAATTAGCTGACTGTCGAACTAAAGCTAATGGGAAATCAAATCATAAATACTGCATGCCATGCACTTAAATGCTATTTACTTAACATTATTTGCTGCGTGTTGCAGTTGCCGATGCAGTTACTCTTCCAGTTTTTGCTGGCTGCTGGCAATTAGCGTGTAGCTGTTTCCGTTTCAGTTTCAATTACAGTTCAGTTCGAGAACTTGCAACAATGCCAAACGCTCAGCCCTCAAACGCCGAGCGACGTCAGCAAAGTGTTTTTAACGAGCTCTCGCACACAGACAAACCAGTGTGCGGTAATGGCAAAAAAAAAAAAGAAAAATACACTCAGCGAAAAACCACACTCTAAAATGTAGTACGACTGGCATGGAATTTAATTTCTTTGCTCTTATTCAAGTTTTGTTTTTGTAGCACATTTCGTGCACCAGTTTTGATTTGATAATTTCTTTAATAAGAGAATTAAACAAGAACTTGCATATGTTAGAAACTGAAAAATCTCGTAGTATTTTATTAAGAAAATTAACTTTTCTGCCCTCTTTTTCTCTGAGTGAAAGCTAAATATAGCTGAAACTCTTCCAGCGCCAACTTTGATGGGTATTTGTGGAATGTTAAGCCAACAAGCTGTTAAATATTTGCCCAAGCTCAGGACCAACTTGGGCAGCACAACTTTTATTGAAATTGATTTCGAAATAATTGCAATGGCGTTGACGTCGATTTCAATGTGCGGCTGTAAATGCGGATGAGGGTGTGGATGAGGTGCGGGGGATGATTTGCGGTGCTGCTGACAAATGAAGGTCTCTCTTCGATTTGTGTATGTGTGTGTGTATATGTATGTGTTTGTGTGGCTGTGATAATAGATTTATGGCCAAATTGCTAACTTTAAAAATAAACTGGAAATGCGCGTGTCTTATGACATTCAAAATGTAATTAGGTTTACATTGCTTATTTTAGAGCTGCAAATTTAAAGATTCAACTGATTAGATACTCCAATTTATAGGTATATATTTTCCGACCACGCCCAGAAGAGGGCACATCAATTAAAAACTTCAATCATCAATCAATATCAACCACATAAAAATTCATATTTGCTGAAGTCACAGTTTGAGTGCAACTGCTTAGTTACAGTTTTAGAGTCAACTGCAATTAAGTTGTAGCTGCTAGATTTTTCCCATATTTATAATTTTTCACATCTGTATAATGGGGAAAACTCGGCGTTGATTATAATTTGTGTTGTAATTTAATCGCATCGCTTAGTTTTCGCTGCCAGCCAAAAAGCAGCGTGTGGTCATAATTTTTTAATGACCAAGCCAGCCAGCGTCCTGATAGAGCCATCCCCCCCCCCCCCCCAAATCCCCCATTCCACTACCCACCCACTCGCCAGGCGAATACTCCTCCCACAGTGCGCCTGTCGTTGTGTCCATCGCACGCATACGTCATAGCAGCAGCCCCTGGCAAAAAGCTCTTGCGCTGAAAATGGGTCAATTTGTTGTTGTTTTTGCTGCTGCTGCTGTTGCTGTTTGTGTGTGTGTGTGTGTGTGTGTGTGTGTGTGTGTTTGTTAATTTTTTTTTTAAGGCTCTGATTGAATTTTGCATGCCAAATGTAGCAGCCAAAATTTTCGGGAACCTGGCTTAAACTGCCAGCCAAAAAACCCTTTTGTCAAGCTAATGAAGCGATTAGCGTGCATATGAGATGAGTTACAATAGCCACACACACACACACACCCATTAACATATTAAGCTTTTGTTGATTAGATTGCTTGTTTTGAGATATTAAACAAACATTTTATGTACCTGACTTGCACACATACACACACACAGAACTGAAAGCTGCATAGAAAGTAAATTTTTGTTTGCCTTTTTTTCTGATCAGTTGCCAACGGAATTGCATCAATAATTGATGAGCCTGTTGAGCGATGATTTGAGTGTAGCGAGCGCCAAGCGATTTGCGCTAATGAAAAAGCCCATGAAAATGCCCATAAAATGTACACAAAAAAAATAAGAAGAAAAGCGAGAACGCATACGTCACAGAGCAGCCATAAAAAAGCAGCGTTCAAAAATCATAGCATACTTTTTTGGGGCCGCCGCGCAACAAGTTCGAGGCGCCCACAGGAAATGCACATTAAAAAAGCCAGCAAACAGCCCCGCAGCATCATCAAATCATATATATATACACAATCGGGAATATATATATATTTTTTTTATATACAGGCACTTGCAAAATTTGGCTGCTATGCAAACTCACCTCGTCGCTGCTCGGCTCTGTGTATGGCCTGCTGCTGATGCGATTGCTGCATCAACGCATGATGACTATGTGGCAAAGGCAGCTGCTGCTGCGGCAGTGGCTGCTGCTGTTGCTGCTGCTGAAGCGGCTGTTGTTGTTGCTGCTGAAGCGGCTGCTGCTGTTGCTGTTGAAGCGGTTGCTGCTGTTGCTGTTGCTGCTGCTGTTGGTGGTTTTCACGTTCTCTCAACTGTGGTGGCTGCTGCTGCTGCTGCTGAAGCATGGGCTGCTGCTGCGGCTGGTGGTGCTGCATGCTCGGTGTGCCCGTTATGGGCAGCTGGTGGTCCCGTTCCCTGTTCTCCGTTGTTGTTGCTGTTGCTACCGCTGTTGCTGCCGCTGCTGCCGTTGGCGGTGGCGCTGGCGGCGCAAATGTGCTGGTGCTGGCTGCGGCCATCACGCGCTGCGGCTGCTGATGCCGATGCAAATGATGATCCCGATGCTCCATGTCCATCATCGCGTCGGGCATTAAGCCGCGCTCACAAAACGACGCCAGTGCGACGGCCGTGGCTGCTTGATTCTTGGAAAATTCGGCAGTTTTCTAAACAGCACTTGGCGCAATTTGGCCAGGTCAGAATCAGTCAGAAGCACTCAGTGGCAGATGCATGGCCAAAAAGTTTGGAAGTTGGCTACCGCAGTTGCATGCCACGCACTTTTCAACACACACTCGCACACACACACAGCACAGCTATCACAGGCTCTCACACCCACACACACACACACACACACAGAGGTATGTATATGCGTGTGTGTTCACACTACGCTGAGCTAGTTTCCTAGCACTCCTTTCCAGGCTCTGGCTCTGTGTGTTCCGTCCGTCCGGCTGTTTGCTGTTCCCTTTGGCGTTGTTGTCGCTGCCTCGCTCAGAATCCAACTGAAAGTGCGCTGCCCAGCGCACAGCCTTTTATATGCAGCAGCAGCCGAGCTTTGGTGCGAGAGTGCAAAAACTTTGTTATCATCGGCAGCAGCAGCAGGAGCAGCAGCAGCAGTCGTCGCAGCATCAGCATCAGCAGCAGCAGCATTTCTCTAGGTGTGCAAATGCCAAATGATCAAAGAGCTTTTCTATTGCGTTGCAGCTGCAGCAGTCGCATCTATGTTGTTGGTCGGGTTTGCCCCTTTTTCAAGTCAGCTTTCAAGTTTTTCCAGCTTGCACTGACCTTGCGCATTGTGCGGCACGTTGGCTTTACCCTGGCTCGAACTTCAGGAATAAAGCTTTAGCTGCCGCCAACTTTTCACGCAGGGGAAATGTGTCAGAGAGCGAGAGAGAGAAAAAGAGAGAGCGCAAGAGCGAATCAGAGTTGGCGGCGAGTTTTTAGCACATCTGTACTAAAAGAAAATTAGAGGCGGGGTTTTGTTTGGAGTCGAACGTGGCCCGATGTTTGATGCTGCCAGCTGCCGATGCAATTTCGTGCACAGGTGACAAAACCGATTTGATGAGGCATGCCACGCGGTTGCTGCTGCCGCGCACTATGGGGAACTTAACTAGACTTTTAATAACTATTAGATTATGTTTATGTGCCTTGAGTTGTTCTTTCAGAAAATTGTTTGTAAGTGGGTTTCAGCTTTTATACTTAATTAAAGCGAAGACTTCTTTTCGACTTTGTTTGAAATATAAAATTCATGATTGCAAAGTTTTTCGTTAGCACATAAAAACATGGTAATATTCATTTACATTTTATATTTTTGTCTGTTTTTAACTAGTTGAAATAGATTCGTTTTGTCTACCTATTTAAACAACGTTTTCAAAGACAAATACTTTCGAATTCCCAGAATTAAGTTTGTCTGATTTCCTTAAAAGATAGAAACAATCGGCTAGTAGCCAACATTTTGTAGCTAAATTTTAAAATGAAGAAAACATGCTCATTTGATTTAAAAAAAATAAATAAATGACATCAAAAATTAGGAATTTTTCACAGAGCAACTGCCTACACGAAAACTCATTCCCAGAAATTTTTGTTTACACGCCATAGATACCTATCCGATGTTCACATTAAGAAAAAAAAGTTGTTTTTCTGTTAACAATTGCTGTAATTGAGAGAGTTCCTTAAAGAATTCCTACACTGTTAAGATTTCTGGTATTAAACATTTTTAGTTTATTTATTATTTTTTTTTTTTAAATATATTTTTTGTCCTTTTATCTGTTTTTGTGCTTTCCTGAATCTAATATGTCTGTATTGTTTTTGCTTCAATTGCTCGTTTATGTAATTCGTGTTTATTAAAACGAAAAATAAGTTTTTTGTTGAAAAACATGTAAAAATTCCCCATAGTACAGCGACGGCTGCTGTTGCTGTTGCTGCCGGTGACTTTCATTGTAGTGGCCGCCTGTCGCCCACTTGAGCGCCGCTTTTCAATTTTCGCAAAACCCGTTTTTGTATTTGTTTACCGGTACGGAAGGATGAATGAAGCGGGTACGTGTGGCAGACAGGGCCATTATGCAGCATCTCAATTGATATTCTAATGAACATTCTCGAACGCCTGTCGAAATGTCGCACATTTGGGTCACACGGCGCCAATGGAGTGGGGGGGGGAGGTGGGAGGGAGCTGGGGAGAGGTTTTGCTTGTTGGGCCCGTCAATTACCATTTACGCTTCATTAAATGCCACGCGCATTCAAAGCCTTGCATTCTCCAACCAGGCCAAGTGTTTTATGTGTGCGGTACCACGGTGCGTATGAGTGTCGTTATGCACACCCGCACACAGAAGACTCCACTTGATTCCACTTGAGAGCCTAACTGGCACGCAATATGTGCCAGCCAGTTAATTAATCTGCCGGCATTTGATTAATGTGCGCATTGATTTGGGTATCTCGTGTCGACGACAAATAGCTCACAACAATAACAACAACACTGAATTCCTAAGCTGAAATACTCTTTTCAGAGAAGCCGCAACATTGCCGTGGCATGCCTCAACTCAGCTGCAGCTTGGCTAAATAGATTTGAGCCATAAACATGCGGAGCATCCGCCTCATTTTTATAGACAAACATAAAGAAACGTGGCGCAAAGCACTTTGCGTATCGAACGTGGCATACAACAAAATCAAACTATCCCAGAACGTGCACAAAAGCCAAAACAAAAGCCACAAGACTATAAACTGATTTCTGGCTCAAACACTGACAGCTGACAGAGAGAGAGAGAGAGAGAGAGAGAGACAGCAGAGAGAGTGTGAAAGAGAGAAGGCTCGTTTGAAGGATGACACAAATCGAAAGGCGGCTGCGAAATGGCCGGAAACGGGCAGCAGGCAATGACAATGAGCAAACGATGACAGCGAGTAAGCAAAGCAGTTAAGAAATGCTACAAAAAAAGGCCAAGACAAGAAAATCAGGAAAGCGCCATACTCTGTACGCAATATCATAAGAGAAATTTTGATCACTTAATTGCTCATTTTTTTTAGGTAACTTAACTGACGGGATCTAGGCTCGAACCTTTAACTAGATCCATGATCTGTTTTAGTCTTAGAAGATTTCTTCGACTTTGGCTTTTAGATTTCTGAGTTGATTTGTGAATGACTTTTTATTTATTTAATATATATAGAGTTCTTATTTTCTTATTATGTTTTTTAGTTTTGATTTGATATTTTTTATGGGTTTGATGACCCTCCGACTTTAAGGTGATTTTAGAATGTGTACATTTTTGCAATTTGAATGACGAATATTTACATAATATTTATATAATCTAGAAAACTGCTGTAAGCTAGTTAAACGACTTTATATTTTGGAAAGCTAAAGATTCAAATATTTTAAATTTGAAATCCATTCCTTCTTGTGGACAGCGATAGCAGGCGTATAGACTTCCTTACCCTGTGTTACAGAGTATAAGAAAATACGCAACTTGATGTGGCTAACAGTGAGCCCAGATCTGATGCCGGTCACATAGAGCTGCTGGCACTTTGAACCGCATGTCCTGCGGCGCTGCTCAGCGAGCGGAATTAGCCAGGCAAATATGTCGCACTTAAATGCGGGCGGAAGACGGCCAAAAGGCTGACGGAGATACCAAAAAAACTACGGACATGGACACGTACACACACACACACACAGACAACTTCCTGTCAGGGCAATTGCCTAGGCCTAACGAGCGGGTGGGTGGCTTGGTTCGTTTGGTAGGTTTGTTCAGTTTGCTCCTCGTAATTGTTGATGTTTGCGCTTTTTGTTCGGTTTGCTGGCGGGTTCGGTGGGTTGGCGGGGCCATCTGACACAAATGCGTCGAATTATTGTCATATGAGGTCACTGTCCCTGTCTCGCAGTGAAAGTTTCTGCAGGCAGACAGACAGACAGATAGACACACATGCTCTGACACTTTGGCGTTTTGTTTGTTTGCGCTTTCGGTCTATTATGAAGCTGGAAGTCAAGCAAATGTTCGCTTGAACATTGCCACAACAACAACCACAACAGCAACAGCAGCAGCAGCAGCATCTGAGGCAAAAACTGGACCGCCTCTGTCTGCAACTTGTGGGCTTGTTATACACTTTTGTGGCACAAGCTCGACAGATAACAAAAATTGCTCATACGCCACGTGGCCACCCCCTTCGAAAACTAACTCTTAAAACTGTTGCTGTCATGAATAGTTGAACAGCGCCTCAAATACCAAATTTCATTGGCATGCCACATATAGATTCGTGTGTTTTAGTCGAGCATGCCTGACTTGCAGATATCCTGTATTGTCCTTATTTTTGTTTTCAATGTTTTGTAGGGAATAATTTTCTTGACTTGTGTTTATCTCAAGATATTTTGGAAACTTAGAAAATATTTATACACTCCCAGTCAAAACTATATATATGTACATACCTTACCTTTTATTAAAAATATAGCTTTACTATTATAGAATATTGAATATAAATAATTTTGAAAAAAATTAGGATTTTAAGGTCTGTTTCATATTTACTATAAAAAAGTTTATACAAATTTAAGAAATTAATATTTTTGGAAAATGTTCCTTGAAATATCTTAGTTTATGAAATAGTATAGATAATTAATGTAACTGTAACTATGTTTAATATATTCCAAATACTTTTTTCTACTTACCAAACATAATGCCTGTTACATACACATTTACAATGTCAATATACCCTTTTTTTGCTTATTATCAATTGGTACATAATCAGTTATTGATAGCTACTTTCTCATAGGGCAACTGATTGCCAGAAGTAAACTCGCAGTTCCTAATAGAATTCCTTATCTTTCTTGCCCGCTTTCTCTTCCATTCTCTCTCTGGGTATCTTTTGGCCTGCCCTTGTTCTCATAAAATATGAAAGCGCAGTGAAATTTATTCAGCTCGACCAAAAATGAAATATGCACATTCAGTTTATGAAGCTGATTGGCCCCAAGCGAATGGTGGGCGGGGCGGTTCTTTAAGGGCGTTGTCTCTGTCCGAGCCTCAAGTTAAAGTTGAAGATAAAGTAAAAGTTGAATGTGATAGCTGCATGCAGATAAGCCGATGCTGCAATCAGTGTCCGCTTACTAATTGCGCTGCTTTTAGAGCTTGCCCGCTTGCCACGCCCACTGACTGATGACAGTGGCATGCAGCTAAATGGGAGGCTCGGCCAATGGGCAATCAATAATTCATAACTGCACATTGAAGACACATTTCTTGGCAATAAAATAAAAAGCGACAGCAACAGCAAAGGAAAAGCAAAAGCGAAATGAAAAATGTGAAATGAGAAATGAAAACGATGCTGCAAACGCTCGACAATAATTTAGCTGGCACTGTGGCAGCTTGGTCCAGGTTCTGCCGCAGCCTTCTCATCGACTGGGCATGAACATGAAATGACTTTATCAATGTCGACTTCCTTGCTCCCAGTAACACACACACAGACTCAGATACGAGTATATTGACTACACAAACACAGATACACATCAAATGAATGCCAGGCGCCAACATCGGCAGCAACTGTCGCACAATTTCTTTTTCACTTCATTTTTTGTTTACCCTGGCTGTGGGTACGCTAATCTTGTCACAAACTCTGTCACTTTTTTATCGGAAAAATTTTCCATATTTACTCGTTAATAATTAAAGTGGTCCGTCAATCACTCAATCAATGTGTATAGTTTTGATTCCTTATATGGATACGGTTTTTCATAGTTTTTCAATAGCCAGTTAGTTTACAGAAACAGAATTATATTATATGTCTATCAATTAGTCCGTCAGTCAATCAGTCAACTCATTTATAGACAATATGTATACTAATCAATCAGGCAATCAATCCGTCAGTCAGCACAGTTTTTATACACATAAAAAATTTGAATCAATCAATTAATCAGCCCATGAGTCAGCACGAACAGTTATTCTTATATAATAAAATGGTATCAATCAAACAACCAGACAATCAATCAGTCCCTCAGTCAATCAGTTTTTCAGCCAACAAAAATAGTTGTATGTAGTTCGTATCACTTAATCGCTGACTGATTGACAAACAGTTTTATATAAAAGTAAATTATTTTGCACAATCAATCTGTCAGCAAAAACAGTTTATGTTACCTTTTTGTCAATCAATCAGTCTATCATTCAGCATACAGGGTTGTATACACATGAACCAAATTGGTATTAAACCATCAATCAACAGTCAATCAATCAAAATATATAATACATAGATAATATGCAATATAATAAAATAATATTTTCATCTATAAAATTTATGTATTTTTAGCACAGTTCTTTTCTAGTTAGCCAGATTAATAGCTTTAATCTATATGCTAAATATTTAATTGAGGGTATTCACTATTCGGCATCATCCAGTTAAAATTTTTGTGCCGTTTTATTTTTGGTTTTGTTGCCGACTGTCTTTGTGCTTTGCGCGTTTTTGCTGTCCTGCCGATTATGTGAGTGTCCTTTAACATTGCGCAGAGGCATGAAATATTGATGCGTACGCATGTGTATGTGTGTGTGTGTGTGAGTGTGTGTGTGTGTGCGACTGTCTGTTTAATGTTGTATTGAATAGTTTTAAAGCGTGCGCTCGAGTTAAGTAATCTACAAGGGAAATGTTTCAGAATCCGACACTTTAATACGAGCTGGAATTTCTGCTTGGCTTAAAGAGAAGTTTCATCTGATTTGTCAGCTAAGCCCCAGAGCTGCAATTAATACGCGTGCTTAACTGGGCTGGAACGTGGCTGTTAAATGGCAACGAAGGCAGTTAACCAGCCGCTGACCTAATTGCCAATTAATTGAGGTGTTCTTTAACGCGGCTTTTGGCCTTGTTGGTTGTTGTACAACAGAATCGTCAACAAATGATGAGAGTTAAAATATGAGTCAACAATAAACAGGGGAGCAGGCGACAGCTGCAAGCAGTCAAAAGCTGATAACGTGGCCAACTGGAAAATCAATTAAAGCGCAGGCCAGCAAGCACAGCTGGGGTGGTGCGCGGGTGTCTTAATAGGACTCAGTGCCAAGGCACGGCATGCCAGGCTAGACCAATACCCTTTCTGTGGGTATACCCCACCCCACAGAAGTCGTTGGCTGGCAAAACTTAATTATCACCGACGGATGTGGCGCTGCCTGCGGCGGAAATCGTGTGCTTGCATCCTTCCCATCCTGCGACACTTGAAGCTGGCAAATGCGCCTCGGCAATTTAAAAACATATTTCACTTGAGCGCATTCTCTTTGCCAGCCCAAGCAAAAAGTGTTGTCGCAAGCGCTGCTTGAAAAGCGCAAAAGAAAAGCCGGCAAATGTTAAATGGCAAATGGAAAATGGAAAATGGAATATCAACTGCGACAAACTACATTAATTACTTTAAAGAAACCCCGATTCGACTTAATGATGCAACTGACTTGATTTACTCCAAGGGAACCCTCAGAAATTTATAGTTATTCGTAAATCCAATTGCATTTCAGATAAAAGACTTTAAAGTGCTTAATAAAAGTACCCATTATTCGGTTACTTATTTGCAGAGCAGTATCGAAATCTGACTGAATATTGTTTATACTTAGTCCCATGTCAGAAGTACTTCATTTATACACACTACTCACTTGCGAATGAGTTATACTCACTACTGTTTATTCAGATATGGATATTATTCACCAGTTAGTTTTGAGTACTGCTCACTAATCTTTTTGGTACCCATTCTCACAGGACTACTACCTATTCGAATTTGAATCATATCACATCAACTGACTATTACTTTGGCTCACTCGCATATATGTACTTCGTACTATCCATCATTTCTATATGGGTACTATTCCCTCCCCGTATTTTTTCGTATTAGTACTCACAACTACTCAGTTGTATATCTGTACTACTCAATGTAACTCACTTTTACTCACTCGCATTTAGGTACTAGGCACTACCACTCACGCAAGAATATTGACTATTCATTCATACTCACTCCCTAAAGGGTACTACTCACAACTACTTACTCTCATATCAGCATTACTCACTGATACTCGCTCGCATAAAGGTACTACTCAATATTGCCTATTCTCATATCAGTAGTACTCATTATTACTCACTCCCATAGGAGTACTACTCTCAACAACTCACTTTCATATCCGCACTACTCACTTTTACTCACTCTCATATTGGTACTAAACACAAGTCCCCATGTTTATATCAGGACTACTCAATTTAAATCACAACTACTCTCTTTTACTCATTCCCATATTGGTACTATACACGTTTATATCAGGACTACTCAATCTAACATACTTTTACTCACTCGCATATTGGTACTACCAATCTCGCGTAAATTGTGACTACCCATTCCTATTCACTTCCAAAAAGGGTACTACTCACAACTACCCACTCTCATGTCCGTACTACTCACTTTTACTCACTCTCACGTTTATATCAGGGCTACTCAATTTAACTAACCTTTACTCACTGACTTATAGGTACTTGGCACTACCGCTCTCTCTGACTACTCATTCCTATTCATTTCCAAAAGGGTACTGCTCAGAACTGCTTGTTTCTATATCAGGACTACTCTCTTTTACTCACTCTCATATTAGTATTATTAATTTTTTCTCTCTCTCTCATATAGGTACTACTCACTACTGCATATTCCAATATCAGTATATAGGTACTGTATCCTACTTCTCACCATACTCACTTTTATATATGTTTGTGCACTGCCCTTTCACTGGCATCGTGCTATTCACTGCTAGTTTCTGGCTAATGCTTGTTACCTATTCACTGCGACGTGATTGCTATGCATACCTATTAGGGGGAGAAACTATTCAGTGGCATTTGAGCAGCACACACATGCTGATTTTTTAGCCCCATTAATAAAAATTACCCCGTTCTTCGGTGTGTGTTTGTTGGCCGTCGCACATTTGCAATTTGAATGCGGGGCTTACCTCGACTGAAGCCGAAGCCGCTTGTGGAACCGGAAACGGTTGTGTCGAGTTGCGCCACCCGCCGCGGGGAGGCGCTTATCTCGCGCTGGCTGCTGTGGCTGCTGCTCAGCATTTTGTTGTAGATGGTGCTCGGTACTGCACGGTGTCCGTTGGTGCGCTGGTGTGGCAAGTGCTGGTGCTGGTGGTGCAAGGGTCGTGTTGCATGTCGCTGCTGACCAACCGCTGCTGGCATGCTGCAGGCGGCGGTCGACTGCCACAGACTGTCCGTGCGGTCCGATATCTTGAGGCCGGTATCGATTTCAACTTAACGAACACGAGTTTCCCTACTCCTATTGTGGCTTAGCGATTGAGGTGCTTGCCCCGGGGCCAATCAGTGGACAATTTGTGTGGTAAACATTTAGTCGGGTGCTAACGATAGATATATCAGGCGGTGCTAATTGCCACAAGTTGCTGTCACCAGTTGGCAACTGGCAACTGCTCAAAGTTGGCCAACGGCAATTCAAAGTTGGCCAACTTTTCGTTTATTTATTCGTTCACCAAGTGAAGCTAGGTAGATTGGGTGGGTAATTTGGTAAAATCCATTTAATTTAATTTTTTGAATTTTTTACAGATTAGATTTAAGATTTTAGATTTAAAATATAGCAGACAAAAATTAAAAATAACAAATATCTATAATTTAGAACATAACAATTACGAAAAATGCCGACTTTTTTATTTGTTACTCTGAACGAGTAGATAGATATATTGCAAATATTTTTGATAATTGACCAAAATAAATTTATTTAAATTTTTTGGATATAGATCCAAAACTTGCACGATTTTAGAGAGTTTGAACTTAAAATTTAGTAGATAAATTTCAAAAATTACAAAAATTGTCAACTATTTTTATCTGTAACTGTGAACGAGTGTTGCATAGTCGGTTACACCCGACTGCAACTGAGTTGTTGTGAAGTTGCGCTTTAAGCAATGCCCAAGCGCACCACAAGCCAAGAACTCTATTAAAAAGTTTTGCGCCGCAAAAAGTTGCCACTGAGTGTTTGAGTGTGAGTGTGTGAGGGGTTGTTGTGCGAGTTGTTTTGCATTTATTTAAATTAGCACAGCTACAATGGCAATAGCATAAGCATAAATGCATTCGGACAACGACCGATATGAACTGTTTCTCGTACCCAGAATCGCCACAGAGCTGCGGCTTTCAGTGCTCATGACCCTTTGGCAAGCTCAGAAAACGAATTCAACAAAATTGTTCACTTTTATTATATTTGGTTTTGAGTATTTTTTTTTCGGTTTATTTGATTTTTATTTAAATTGTGTTCACTTGAGTTTTGGTTTTTTGTTGCTGCGCTCGATGTGCTTTGAGCACCAGCTTTGCTTATAGACTGAACTCAACGTTAGCGTGTGTTATTTAATTTATTTATTGCGTCCCGCAGTGGCCCCTTTTGTGTCCGTCCGTCCGGCACGTCCTGTGTAATGCGGTGCACTGTTTGCGCTCGGTAGCCACGTACAATGGATAATGGTTGGCTGATCTATATTATGCACAGGTCAGGGGTCAGAGGGCGCGCCTTTGATGGACGGCCAATTTGTGTGAACTGCCATTGACAGTGGACATGTTAATGGCTCGAATGCTGAAAAGTGAACGGTGAACTGTGCACGGACATGAGAAACCGATTCTTGCTGCACAGCCGCGCGTACGTTTTTGAGCTCAAGGATGCAGGATGTGCACTGTCGCCAAGTCGGCTCGGAAATGTAAAAATGCCAAAAGCTTCTTTTGTACCCCCATCCAGCCTCGAACCAGATACGATGCAATACGATGAGTTCAGATGAACGACATCGAAAACCGCAACCGAAACTGTAATTGTTACCGAGCCATTGTGAATTGGATACCTTCCTCCCCCCGTCCCCGTCCCCGTTCCTTGTTTCATTATGTTCATCAACAGTCAAGTCGCCGGCAAGCAGGCCAAGTCAAGTCAATTTGGCAAAGGGGAGGCAAGTAGGCCATTTTGCATGTTCTTGGGACATCCAAAAAGGATGTCGTCTTTCAACCGGTTGCTCCTGCGGCCAGGTTGGCAGCCCATCAGCCTGGCAGCAAGTGAAAGTCATGCAAGGACTCTTGACGCTCTCGGCTCTGGCATTTACATGCTTGCATAAGCCTGAATATTTTATAATGCGCACTGTGGCACTGTGGTGCAACAAACCCAAAAGAAACAAAAAAAACAACATTCAAAGCCAACTGTCGGCTCGTTATCGTTGTGCTTTACTCAAATTGAATTGTAAATATTTAAGTGGCCGAGTGAACTTGAAAGCCTAAACGTAAATACAAATACTAAACAAACAAAGATCCGGCATTTTTTAAAGAAATTTTTTTCACCTTGGTAATTAATTTATATCCTTATCCTTAGCCATGAATAGGCGATTAGTGCAAAGAAATTTACTTTTCTTATATGAGGAAAGTGAAATCCTTAAGAGGTTATATATAGGTTATATATATAGTATATTAGCAAATTATAAAAATACTCTTAAAAAATTCTTAAAATTTTTTTTAAGCAAATAGTTTTGAATGGAAATAGTTTTGAATTAAATAACAAAATATCCACAGAAGTGTGTAAAATATTTTAAATTTAAAACTAAAACTGAAAGGGGAAAAAATCTCTAAGCATGCTTTTAACCATTTTTTTAAACCTATTTTCTAGTAAGTTCTTAAATATTAAAAATATTCGATCAATATAAGCAATTCTTTTAATTTTTTTCAGAAAAATAATTGCATTAAAAAAAAATGTAATAAGAGCAGTGAGTAAAACATTAATTACTTTTAAAACTGACCTTTTCTCAAACTGAAATTCAATCGTTATCATTAAAATACTGATAAAAAACTTTAGGACTGGTGCTTAAGCATTCAACTTCCGAGAAACTGAAATGTACACCAACTGTTTTACCTTTTGATAAAACGAAAATGGAAAATGCGAAAAAGATATGAAAGTCCAGAGGACATTAGGACTAATGAGCAAAAAGTGCTCGTGCAATTAGAATAAATTACATTAATTAGTTGTTTGTGTTGTGGCCATTTACGCGCTGGCATTTACTTAGTTGCTCTCGGCCACAACAAAAAAAACTTCTTGGCCACCTGCAGTTTTCTATTTCGCGTGCTGAATGCATTGACCAATAAATTGCGCAGTCTTATTGCCAATTCTCAGCCCCTCCCACATCACACACTAAAATGTCACCCAAGGCTGACCTCTGCTCGCCATGGCAACAAGTTGCCCACGTCTATAGTCTGGATGGGGGGGAGACAGAGACAGTAAATTTTACAGCTAGCTTGGTGCTTTGGGCGATACAGTTTAGTCATGCAGGCTTTAATGGCCGTCAGTCTGGCAGTAATTACGGCAATACGTATACGCCCTGTTGCACCGGGGTGCGCATCGGGCGCCACTTGTGCCCGTTTTTTGGGCAGCAATGACGCCTTTGTGCGTCAAATTAACAACTTCCGCATGAGGCCACATGCCACTTGCACCCAAATGCGTCATTCTCTATGCTATTGTGCTGTGACACACTACGTAGGACGCCGAGACAGACACAGACAGAGACAGAGAAAGAGACAGACTGACACTGGCGCAGGCCACTTTGGCCATATTGTCATCGCTTGGCCAACTGCCAGCTGCCAACTGCCGGCGGCTCTGCGACTGCTCTGAGCTGAAGACGCAGACTAAAACTGGCAGAGCCTATTATTGTGCTTTAATGGCAGCAAAAATGACAGCAGCAGCTTAGCCAACTCGGAAGACTCTAGCCTGAAATGGGACATTAATTAATAAGGGCTTTTAAGTTGGCATTCAGCGTTTAACGGAGCAAATCTTTCCGCAAGTAGTTTTTATTTTCTTTATTGCATATACACCTTATCTCAGAGAGCATACAATCTTATATTGCACATTTCGACCACAAGCACAACTTGGCATCGATACGTTCTACACATCAAGAAGTACTCGAATACCAGGGCCTAAAAAGTTTCTAAATAATGGCAACTTTCAAGCAGCATTCGTTGCCAAAGTTGTGAGCAGTCGGAAGCATGCTTCAAATCTAAAACTATTTAGCGTGCTCTTGCCCAAAAAAATTCGACTAAAAGATATCACGTACATCCCACAATTTTTTTTTTAAATATTTTGCTTTTTTTTCAAAGATTATGAGGGGGGTACATGATGTTTTGACCAAAAAGTTCAACAAAATTTTATTTTCAATAATGCAAATATTTTAAATGTTGAGTCAATATTTAGGACAAATCATGATCAAAATGCCCTCAAACGTGAAAATCGGTTCACTTTTAACAAATTTATGGTAGTTTGAAGTTTGGTAAATATGGATCCAAGAGCTTTACATGTCAAAATTTTTGTCAATTTTGACATGATTTTTGACCAAAAATTTGACCCCCTCAAAATCGCCTCAAATGTTGTTTTTTATGCTTTTTATGGCAAATATAATCGATTTAAAATGTAAACTCGCAATTCTAAATTTAAAAAAAAAAAATTTTCCCAAAAATTATAAGGGTCCCCCCTTATGATATTTTGACCAAAAAGTTCAAAAAAATTTTATTTTCAATAATCCAAATATTTTGAATGTAGAATCAATATTTAGGACAAATCATGATCAAAATGCCCTCAAACGTGAAAGTCGGTTCACTTTTGACAAAGTTATGGTAGTTTGAAGTTTGGTAACTATGGATCCAAGAGCTTTACATGTCAAAATTTTTGTCAATTTTGGCATGATTTTTGACCAAAAATTTGATCCTCTCAGAATCGCCACAAATGTTGTTTTTTATGCTAATTATGGCAAATATAATCGATTTAAAATGTAAACTCGCAAATCTAAATTTTGAAAAAAAAAAATTTCCAAAAATCATAAGGGTCCCCCCTTATGATATTTTGACCAAAAAGTTCAAAAAAATTTTATTTTCAATAAGCCATATATTTTGAATGTAGAATCAATATTTGGGACAAATCATGATCAAAATGCCCTCAAACGTGAAAATCGGTTCACTTTTGACAAAGTTATGGTAGTTTGAAGTTTGGTAAATATGGATCCAAGAGCTTTACATGTCAAAATTTTTGTCAATTTTGACATGATTTTGACCAAAAATTTAACCCCCTCAGAATCGCCTCAAATGTTGTTTTTTATGCTTTTTATGGCAAATATAATCGATTTAAAATGTAAACTCGCAATTCTAAATTAAAAAAAAAAAAATTTTTTTTCAAAAATCATAAGGGTCTCCCCTTATGATATTTTGACCAAAAAATTCAAAAAAATTGTATTTTCAATAATGTAAATATTTTGAATGTAGAATCAATCTATAGGACCAATCATGATCAAAATGCTCTCAAATGTAAAAATCGGTTCACTTATGACAAAATAAGGCTAGTTTGAAGTTTGTGAGCTATGGATATGGTATCAGACTTTAAAATCGGATTAGCTTAAGCCATGTTATGGGCTTTTTCTGCCACGACAACCGCTTTAATTTGAGTATCAAGAGAGAAACTTTACTTGCACACGCCACAACTTAATGTCAAACTGCAGGGTATTGGGCAAAATCAAATAATAAAATAGTTGAATGTAAGCATGACACAAAAAACGGCAGCCGTTTATCTTGAAAATTCATAAGCGACTTTAGAGGCAGGCCAGATATTTGCTGGCAATTCGAGGGAGAAAGAACAACTGGCCGACTAAGTGAAAAGCCGAAGAAAACTTTTACAGTGAAATGCAAGTGGGTACATAATATTATATGGTGTGTGCTTGTGTCTGTGTTTGTTTTATTTGTTGTTAGTGTTGTTGGTTTTTTTTGTGTTTCAGGCTTAGGCGATTTTCTTAACTTTTGCCAAGGCTCGTTGGGGCTCTTGAGGCTGTCGCAGAGCGCAGTGCATTGAACCAGGCGGCTCAGTTCTTTCTCCTTCTGGTCTCCACTTGGTCCTCGATTGGTTGGCAGCCAACGCCACAGGCTTTGGCTGCGCTTTGTGTTTGTCTTTGCAGCCGCACTCGGCGAGCGTTGACTGGCAACGAGGAGCGGGCGGCTCAAAGTGGAAGCGTCTCTCACAATTTTAATTTCTTTTATCTGGCCTCCTGTTTTGTCGGACGCGCTTTGCTTTGTTTGCCGTTGCCTGTAAATTATTTGTTTTACTTTTGGTTTCATCGCTGTCAGCCACAGCAATGAGATGAATGTATCAGATACCAGCTGCTGAAAGCCAAGTTAATGCTAAATTAGTCCCCCAAAGAGGCTCGAACCTGGTGGAGGTGAAAATGCAAGTGAAACAAGGCACAGGCTTAAATTAACTAATCATGAATAATAGTTGGACATTCTGATGTGTCTTGTTATCTCTTTGTGATACCCCTGAACAGAGTTTATCGGTGGGGTGTATTTGTTTAGCAGGGAGAAAGAGCAGACAGCAAACATAGAAAGAAGAAAAAAAAGAGAGAAAAGATAAAAAATGCGAAACATAGTTATATCAAATTAAAAGAAAGAGAGAAAGAAAGAGAGAGAGAAGGGAACAGAGGAAGAGAGAGTGTGTGTGTAAAAGTCAGAAAGAGAGATAGGCAGAAAGTAGTAAGCCAAAATGTATCACAAGCTAAAAACTATTCCCATTCCATTTCCTTGAAAACCTCCTACAGGGTATTCAATAGCTGTCCATATGAAAGCATTCTCTCACATTCCTTGGCCTAGCTGTGCTGCTATTTGCAGGTCATCTTGGTCATTAGAGTCGAGTGCAGATGATGTTTTATGTGTTTTGTTATTACGAGCCACAAGGGGGCCCAGGCAAATGAATCTGTCTTCTGTCGCCTGTCTCTTTGTGTGGACAATCTTATCAAGATGTAATTCTATCGGAACAGCCCAAAACCTGAGGCACATTTGCAATGAGCACATTTGCCAGCCGGATACGGACACGAAGACAGAGACGGAGACAGAGACGGAGATGGCTGAAACAAATATCAAGTATACGCCCCCACACACACAGTTTGCACGCTCTTTGCTCGGCCACAAGACGAACTTTATGGTTACAGAGCACTTAGCAAATGTTGGGTTAATGTGTTGCACACACACTTAAACACACACTCAGATGCACACACCCATTTACATGTCTATGCAACATTATTGTTCTGCATGTGAATTATTCATATTGTAATTCTGTTTTCGATTAAACTAATTCAACTGCAAATCAAAATTTAATTTAATACTATATTTAAGTTTGAAATTTCCACATTCATACGATTCAGGCTTACATTTGCAATACATTCAAATGCATTCATTTTGAATTTATGAATCAAATTAAATGTTGTTAGTGCTTTTTATTTGATTCAAAAATATTTGTTGTACAATTTATACTCACACTCGAGGCACACTCACTTATTCACCGAATCAATTTAAATGTTTTTGATTCAAAATAAAATTCAAGTACTCAAATTTAAGCGATGTATACTTACATTTGTTGGTCACTGTTTTTGTTTAAATTTTACAAATCAAATTAAATAAATATTTATTGTGTTTGGTTTTTTTAAATACAATTTTTTTTAGGACTCACCAAGTCTACGTACTACAGATGAGCGAGAGTTTTTGTGAGAGAGAAGCGGTTGTTATTTGGTTGGTTGGTTGGTTGGTTGGTTAGTTGGTTGTTTGGTTGATGATACGTTTTATTATTTTTTTGAATATTTGTTATGCAAATTTGTACAGCGAGCGTTTTCCAAATTCGACGAATTTGTTGAGCAAGCAAATCATGAAATGATTACGTTTCAAAGTTAGTTGGAATAAATATTATTACACTTTCTAAAGGCTAAATGTTGGTTATTATGGAATAAGCTAAGGCTAAGCTAGGGCAGGCGGGCGACGCATGCAGGGCGTGTATGTGAGGGGCTATGCAATACCGCTAAGCGAAATATAAAACGCTATTTATTTACCGCTGCCGCTGCCGCAGCTGCTGCTGCTGCTCACTGGGCGGGCGGATTAAACTATGTCAACTGCAAAGCCAGTAGGTCAGGGATAGTTACGGTCCCAAGCAGCAGCAGCAGTTGCAGTTGCAGTCGCAGCAGCAACATTTACCTTTCTATGAGTTGACTCTTTGAGGGGGGTGGTGGTGGGGGCAGTTGTGGTTGGCTGGTTTTCTTTATATTTTCTTTAGTTTCATTTTTTTTTTTGGTTTGGGGGTTTTGGGTGCTCTACACACACAACACACACATGAAAACATTTATTTTTATATATGCATATAGAGAACTGACACACTTACTTTTCATGATGCGATTGCGGTATTCATCGTCGCGCTGCATGGTCACACTGCCGCCGCCGTTGGAGACCATCGAGCTGACTTGCTCCATCGGCACAATATCCTGCAAAGGCAATAGACGCAAGTTGAAATCATAAATGTGTGTGACAACCAGAAACCCAACCAGCATTGCTGCATTAATGACTGAAAAAAAAAAAAATTCGTGGCATGTCCGACTAGCAGATACCCTTGCGAGCTAATATGACATACATTTCGATACCATTTCATAATGGAACTATTTCCTGCTATTCTATGATTATACTGATGAATGGATGATAAGAAATATTTCATGTCTTAAAATCGATATATATCGATATTAAAGAAAATCGAAAAAAAATCACATACATCTAAATTCCGCTAATGAGTATATATACTTTATACAATTGAATAACCTTTCGATATATATTTCATATTTATCGATATATATCGGTTATCAAGAAAATTGAAACAAAATCATACACATTTCAATTCCGCTTAGGAATATGCTTTATGGAGTAATATACATTCTCTCCCTCTTTTCTATGATTATTTTGTTGAACAACAACCAAATATGTTTTGTCTTAAATAACAATTAACAACTAATTAACATATATCGATTTTAAAGAAAAATCGAAATTAAAAATCCGCCAATGAATACATATACTTTATAGAGTCGGAAATTCCTCCGGCTGCCTGTTACATACTTATGCAGAATACAATTATAACAGGGTATAAATCGAAAAAAATGTGTATGTGAAAAACTTTTGCTGCACTCGAAATTTGTCAGGGAGTTGGGAAACTTAATTAGCTGCATATACAACAGCCAAATTACATTTATCCCAGCATGGACACCTCTTGCGCAGGAAGCTTGCATTTTGCACGACTCCAGCTGCCATTTCATATTTTTTTATGCTCGTTCCGCTTCGCTCCTCCTCCGCTCCGCCCCCTCTCTGCCCGACCGCTCAGTTTCTCTGTCTGTTGCGGTTTTGCCCAAAAATGAAGTAGATAAATTGGTTTTTTCTTGTTTTTTGCTCGTTTTGCGTTTTCCATGAGAGTGCCAACAATGGCATTTGCCATATGCGGTTTTTAAATGGTTCCCTCGCTTGAACACCTCCCCCCTCCCCTCCCCGCCTTCCCTTCACGACCCGCTGCCCTCTTTGGCTTCGGCTTTACGCTGCCTGCAGCTGCATAAATATCTGCAGTTGCCCAGCGAGCTGTGATATTTTTCAATGTTTATTGTTTGCATTCAGACTCATCCCCTCCCCCTCTGACCCCTCGCACTCTCTTCTCTCGTCTCTTTTTTTGCTAGCATAGTCTGGCCGGGCGTTGAATAAAATGGATTATTTTCTGTGTGCTCGTCGACATTTATTAATGAAATTTGCAGTGAGCCAAGTTGGCCATTGTCCTGCAGGATTAGCGTTGTAATAAACGCATTTGGCCCAGCTGCGAAGACCGCTTGCCGCTTTCCGCTTTGCCGGCCAATGCCGGAATTAGCTGATAAGCCGTTTTGTGCGAAGGCGGTTAAGCAAAGCTCATCTGAGTGCGGAACAGGGGAGAATCGCATTTAGTTTTTTTTTTTTATGGCTGCCAAAAATGATATTATAGTTCGATGTTAATTTAAATGATGAAGATATTTTCGATAACAAAACATTTTTATTCATCTATTCATTTTTCTTTTTTCGCAGTTCGAGTTTTATAATATAGTTTATATATATATTTTATAAAAATATATTTTTTTATACATTATATTAGAATACATGTACAATCCTTAGAGCAGATAATCAAATAAAAATTAATATATCTAACTTTAAGTCGAATAGAATATATTCCAAGTCTGTAGATTCAAAAGAGTAGGCAAATATATATCGAATAGTTTTGTCAATCTGTTCCGAATGTACATATATGTATATATATATTATACAGGGTATAATAGGGTATAATAGCCTCTGCAAAGGGTATAAAAATAAAACAGACAGAAAACTCAACGAATAGCAATGAAAGTGATGTTGAAATCATTAAAGAGATAAGTGATTGATGCACACTACACAAACAGTAAATAATTCACATCTATATATATGTTTTCCTTTGCCTCAAATATAATCATATTCAGTTCATAATAAAGCAATAAAATTGCAAATTTATAAATATTTTGCAATTCGATGCGAAATGAAAACAGAGCTGTAAACGCTGCGCCAGCAAACAGTATAAATAAATAAGTAGATAAATAAAAATAAATATAAAAAACAACGCAGACATTAAATAGCCAAATGCTGTTGGCCATAAATCAGTGCGCCAACAGTTCGCAGCAGCAGCAAATCAGAAATCGCATGATTTATTGGGTAGGACTGCGCTCAGACTTTGGCTATCGCCTTCATCTTTCACGCTGAACATCCAATTGACAATAACTTTCAGTTAAATCTGTCGCAGAGCAGACGTGGCTAGTCACACACACACACACACACACAAACGTTCTGAATATCACGTATACGCGATGTAAAATGCGCAATTCAATTTTGATATAAACACGCATTATGCAGCATATTACGCATACGCCACGTGCGCACGCCCACACAAACCTACACATGCATACACACACATACATATGCATAAAATAACATCAATTTAAATGCAGAGTATTGCGGATTGCGTCACACCTCTGCGCACACCCTGTCTTCCCTTTCGTATTAACGACTTTTGCATATTGAAAATGTTTTGCCTGGCGAAATGTGACAAAGTTTGAATGAGTTTGTTGCTGCCACTGCCACAGCCATTTGCATGCCACTGGAAGTTGCCACACGAAGTGCCGAAAGTTGTTGGCCTTATGCCAACTGCCAGGTGGCTGTCTTCTTCATGTGTGCATCATTCGCAGCAGACACGACCAGGCTTCAATTAAAATGTACCCACAAATTGCTTTTTTGTTTGGCAAAATAAACACGAAGCTGACGAGCTGCCTTTTGGAGCCGCCAGGAGCCTCGTTTACCTGTATATCGGAATGTACGTAAGCAGATTATGATAACGATGATGATGCTCTACACGATAATGACCTATAAAAATACCACACTAGTTGACAAAAAGTTGCACACAAGTTGTGTAGATAAGCGCCTGAGTTTCTATTAGCCGCAAATGGAAATGGCTACAGAGCCAAAATTATGCATAGATAAATATTCATTTAATTATAGAGATAACAAAAATACAGCTAAAAAGGTTATTTCGGGCTGTTTACGACTGCGCCGTACAGTGTAAAAAAAGCTAAAAACAATTTGAAAAAATGTATTATTAATATGGGATAATTAACTTTAAAGCTGTAACCAAATGCTCTTAGCTATAAAAGATATAGATTTTGTCATGTTTAATATTTGAAATATTTGAAATTAATTTTTTTAAATTGTTATTTATTTATAAATCAATGCTAGTTAGTAATCAAAATAAATAATGCTAGTATAGTATTATTCTATAATATAAACAAAGACAATATAAACACAGTATTTATATTGTCTTTGGTATAAATATATTCATTTTATAAAAAAAAAAACAATATAACCACTTGAACATTGTGCACAGAGTATAATATTTTCATATTAAAAAATCGCCACTTTCGCTGTGTGTACAACTTAAAATATTCATGTATTAAATGAGTTTAAATACCATAAAAATAATAGTCATTTTTATGCTAAAAGCTATTAAGCTATAAACTGTATGATAACAAGTTTTTATTATTATTTTTTTGTTATATATAATTGCTTTTTGTTGAAGACCTGAAACTCAGGCTATGCGTGACTGCATTTAATTATTATTTAATTTGTTATTAGTTTTGGTAGTATTCAAATTTCGGACAGTGTATTTACACTTGAACAACTGTTTGCTTTGGCCTTAAGCCACTTGTTCAGTCACAGGTAAAATTCTACTCGACTTTACTGTTAGTTTTAAATGCAGCTGTTGTTTCAGACGCCCTCTTGAATAACTTGTTCACATGTTGTTGCTGCTGCTGCTGCTGCTTTGTGATGTAAATTAACGGTTAAATTGTAGCGACAACGCGACCGCAACAACGAGGAAACAGTCAACAGGACGCTGAAAAGGACCCGCAGCTGTCGGTCTACGCACCCGCTGCCTACCCAAAGTACGGATACAAGTCAAACAAAGGGGCTCACAAAACAACACACACACCCACACACACGCACACACACGGGTGTGCACACACACACACATTGTGTGTGGATTAGTGGGAGCGAAAGTTTATTGCATGTTGTATTGAATAATTAACTTTTATTGATCGCGATTGCACACACACACGCACACACACACACTTGCACACACAGACAAGGACACACACGGACAGACATGTTTATTAGTTTTCAGGCATTGTTTGCCGCCAGTTAGTGTGACATAAAAGGCTTGTGGATGGCCATTGTTAAAAATACGCCACACATTAATATATATATATATATATATATATATATACATATTGTCCCTTCTTATGCCTTTGTGTGTGTATGTTTATTCAGTTATTTGGCGCTAATAAAGTTAATGCCCGTGTTAAACTACTGGCCATGACTCGTTGCTGGCCCTCATGACCGGGCCGAAGTGCGCTAATTGTCTTTTAAGCTGTTGACTCAGCTCTCAACGGCTTTGCCTTTGGCATGGTTTACTTTTACCCGATTCTGGCCAAGATTGTGCCCCGAAGATGTGTTCTATAAAATCCAAACGGGAATTGTTTACACGAAAATGAAGCAGTCAAGTATTCCTATATAGTTTTTGGCTAGTGTGGGAATCATGTTTTAGCCGGTTCGAACAGCTTTTGTCCTATGTCCTATGGGAGCTATTTAATTGGGCTTTGATTCAATGAATTAAATACTAGTTTACATAGAAAACGGACAGACAGAAGAACACGGCTAACACGACCAAAAATTTATATTATAGGTTCAAACCTATCTCAGAGTCGAAAACATCAAGAGAACTTGAATTGAGTTTTCGAAATTTTGAACACCAAAATCATAAGCCAATTAAAAAATATACTTATTTAAAAAATCTATTATATATCTTAATTTAAGTTTACACTATCTATATTCAAGTTGAATTAATTTAAAATTATTTACTGTTTTAAGAACTTAATACAAGTTTGGCTTGAACCTTTTAATTACAAAATAAAAAAAAATATATTTAAATTTGTACGTGGAAGTTAAGAAATCGTATCTGAGCGAATTTCTGGATTTTTACAATTTCAATATTATTAAGAAATTAAGTCTGAAATTCGAAATACTTTCTCTGTGTAAAAATAAGATACGTTAAAGGTATTTAAGAGATTATATTAAAATAAATATTCGAAGACTGAGGACTCCAACTGGAGTTATAAAAATCGTACTTGAATTAAGCAAAAATTTAGTTTTTCAGTTTGACAATACCAAAAGTATTAAAATACTTAAATTTTTAAACTTTAGAAATGGTAACTGATGTTAGGTCGAACTTCTTTAGTAATTTTAATCTCAGTGAAATTAAGAAGTAAGTTTGATAAAAATTTGTCGAAACAGGGTTCAAAAGCATTTTTGCATTTTTTTGTTGCTGTCAGCTTAAGCTTAAGTTTTGGGTCTGATCCCAATCCTGTAATCCACCGTAAAGCCGGCTGAAGGAGCTCTCCATGTGCACTCACGTAGTCATAAAAATAAAATATGTTGTTTTTGGCTAAAAACTCGGCTAAAAAACCAGCGAGCAGTTGCGGCAAGTGGTTGCTGCGCACTGTTGCATGCCGCACGAATACAAAAGCCGAAAAACAAATGTTTAAAGCTGTCGTTGCAATTACGACTGTTGCTGCTGGCTAAATGCAACGGTAAATGCAGTAAAGGCAGCACACTGATTAAATATCCGGCCTACATTCGCTCGAAGTGCCTCGAAGAGTCGGCATAATGCGTATTCTCGTTGAAGGGAAATGTAATTTGAAGAAGAAAGCAAACAGCAGCGTTGGGCTTAGGCTTGGGCAAGGACTACGCCAGGACGATGTCGAGCAGGTGGCTGCCGGCTGAAGCTGCGAAACAAAAGCCGCCACTTGGTGCAGCAGCAGGATGCGTGGCAACAGGACGCAGGACAATGCGATTACCAGCAGCCATATCCGTGTAAGTTTTAGTTTGTTTTCGTTGTTGAGGGGCGTTTCTGAGGGGGGGGTGGGGCAGCTTACCTCGTAGCGTGTGTCGATTTCAGGTAACTTTTCTAGAAACTCTTCAACCATTTTTTTGTTGCACGTGCCAGATTTGCTGCTGGCACACACACACGCACACACACACACAGTCAGGCAAGGCAAAAAATAGTTAATAAAAAGTTTTGTTTTGTAAACTTTAGTTAAAGCTTAAAACACCTGTTGTTGTTGTTTTTTTTTGTTTTTTTTTGCACTTTTGCGAAATTAGTTTGTTGTGTTCCGTTTTTTTTTTTTTTTTTTTTTGGTTTACTTAATTTGCACTCTTTGTTATTGTTGTCTGTTTTGATTGTCTTTTTCTTGTTGTATTGCCACTTGCTACTTGCCACTTGATTTGGGCGCTATTTTTAGCCCAAACACACACACACACACACGCATACACATACATACACACACAGTGGGCAGCGTCGAAAACATTGAAACAGCATTCGTCGTGTGTGCGAATAATGTTGGCAACAAACGCTGCCCGTTCACCGTTCAGCACTAACAACAAACTGCAGAAAAACAAAACATTTATATGCTGCTGATGCTGATGCTGCTTGCTGCTGTTGCTGTTGATGCTGCTGCTGCTGCTGGCGAACGAACAGCGGCAGCCGACGAGTTCGCCGACCAGACGAGCCAAGTGTATGTTGTACTAAAAATATAAAAACATAAGAAGAAAATGGGAAAACCGGCCAAAGCCAGAGCCAGAACTTCGACAGCTGCCGAGCGCGCGCGACAGCCGACAGACGACAGACGACAGACGACGACCGACGGCAGCAACAGCAGCTCCATCAGAAGCTGTAGCACATATTTGGGAGCGCCGGCGCGCTTTCGCAGGGGCGGCCAACTCCGGAGCTTCGTTTATGTGTATACACACACAGAACAGTCCGTCCGTCCGTTCGTTCGTCCATTCGCTCGCACTCCTCAACTTGACACACATATTCAAGTTGCAGGCGAGCTTTTTAGCAACAGCATCCAAAAACAGGACTTGGCTTTTTTAGACACCCATTTATGAACATGTGGAACCCAACGGCAGCTTTCCGTTGAAGTTCCCGTGGAGCATCCTGTTTGCCTCCACTTGTAAAATAATTTGCAGCTAACGAAGGCGCAACGAGCCTTGTTCCTGTTATTGTTATTGCTATTGTTAGTTTTGTTGTTGTTGCTGCTGTCGTCAGTTAAGCGGCAAACACTGGGCGCCACTTGAGCCACATTCTTTGAGCCAGCAGGAGCATTGCACTCGGGTGTAACCGACTGCGCAATACTCGTTCAGACTACATTTTTAGAACAACAGAAGCCCAAATATACAAGCGTGTTTTTTCTTTTGCATAATCCTTTTCATTAGATGAAATATAGAGACTTGAAAAAGCAAATTTGTGCAATTTACTAAGATATATCGATTTTTATAGATTTTAGAAAAGGTCATCTGTCTGCAAATTTTATTTAAAAAACTAAGGCAACTAATCGATTTTTATCGATTTATCGATTTTATCATAACACTTCACTTGAACGTGGATATTCAAAATTTTAAGTTTTTAGATTTAATAGAAGACATACAAACAGTGCACAAATCCAAAATACTCTATCGATTTATCGATTTTATCGATCTGATGTGCATATTCAAAATTTTTTAACAGTGCAGAAATCCAATATACTCTTATTTCATTCGTCAGCGAGTGTAAAAACTAGAACTTTTAGGCTGGGCAGCAAACTTACGGAAGCCATTGTTATAAGCCAACGGCGTTTCGGTGAAAATCTGAGCAAACAACAATCAGTTTTTTATCCTGTGTTGTGTATCCTGTGTGTTTTTTTTGTATGTCCGCACACGCTGACCAGCCGGCGCACACTAAACCGATTGAATGCAACAATTTGTGGCAAGTAGACACGCGTCATTAGCACAGCTGAAATGCTAAAGGACGTCACACGCCCCCAAAGGGGCGTGTCAAAGTCAAAGGCGAACGACAGAAAAACAAACCTTTAGCGCATGCACCCCAAATACATATACCAATATATTATTTCATCAGTGTATCGATGTGTGTCACATGTCACACTATTTGTTCAACGTGGCGTATGAAAATGATTAGTTGAAATTTTGCATGTCCTTGAGCGCAGCTGGTGAAAAGTCTCTTCAATTATTAATAAACGTGACAGCAATTTACGCGGGAGCAGTAATTATTTTAGATAGCGTGGGTGTGCGACCACTTTAAATAAGTGTTGACATTTTTTTGTAAAGGTTAAATATATGTATGGGGCTAAAATACTAAAATTTTAATTTCAAATATGCCGCTCAAGTTGAACGCTAAAGAGCTGGCAGCTATGTCACCAATTGTCCATATAGCAAGAGAAGCAGTGTAGATGAGCTTGAGCTTGCCGTAAAGCCACCACATAGCTTGCGGCTATGTCACGCATACACACTGCGCGCCTGCACTGCTTGACAAGCAGTTTACTCTAAATTCAAATTTCGCACTCGTTTTACTTTTTTCCGTTACAATTTGTAAGATTTTGTATTTTGTTTTTATTTTGTATGGATTTTCTTTTATATATGTATGTATATAATATCTGACAAACTTGAACATTTAGTTAATTTCATTAGACATTTATAAATTTCATTTGTTACAAATTTTCCACTTCATTCATTTCGTTACATTCTTGTTTCTGTTTTTTGTTCTTTTTTTGATATTTGTGTTAACGTTCCTGGCTTAAATGTTCCCTCTTTTAACTCGTTTTGCGTTTGTATCTTGTATTCCATTTTGCAAATGCATTTAAAACAAAGATAAGATAGTTATTTGCAATAGACGATTACAAAAAATACATTATTGGTAAATTGACGCCCGATGCGACATTCGATTTTACTAAGTACGCTCAACAGTTATCATTATTATTATGATACACAATAAATTAATCAATTTATTTCTTCAGACTAAACATTTTTGCTATGTCATGTTTGCTAGTGCTCTTTTTGTAAAGTGTCCTTTTTTTATATATCTATATATATATATTCGGATTAAAACACTTTAAGCTTAAAGATTTTGTTGTTGTTACTTTTACTGTTGCTTAGTGTTTAAGAGTTGTGCTTAAATAGACCACATTTACGAATATGCTTGTATTTGCATTTGTATTTGTAATTATCACCCAGAGAGGCTTTTGAATGTATGTCTTATCGTTAGCTTTATCGTTATGCTTCAGTTATGCTATCATATATGATACGAATGATTGTAGGCAGGTGGTTGGTGGTTCACTTGACTTGCAATGTTTATTCTCTCATCTCATCTTCAACTCTCCTTTTAAGTTCTCTTCATTTTCCGATTTCATACCGAGAATCGCTAACTAATTTCAATTATTTTATTCATCTAAGTTCTAGTGTCCAATTTAACAACTAAAGTAAATTAGAGAAACCCTAAACGTAAACAGCCAAAATACAATTCAAGTCTTGAGCTAGCTCAAGCCCGTCTCGAAGCGTCCGTTATTCGCCTCCGTTCCACCCTCCAGCTGATTGCTCCTTTGGGCCAGCGAATAGTTTTGTGCCACATACAGCTGCCACAGACCGTTGATCTGCTTGGGCGAGATACTGTGCCACGTGAACAGAAACTCTTTCTGCTCCAGCTCCAACTCCCCACTGAGCAAGCGCTCGCAGTCCTCCTCATAAAGCACATACGGCTTCAGCGTGGTGATCGTCGTGTTCGTCCGCTGGGCGAGCACGCCGGTGATCTGAACATCGTCCACCCAGAAGTAGTCTGCGTGCTGGGCCGCTCTGTAAAGCCGCTGCACCACATCCGCCGAGTAGACAATCGCAAAGCCGGGACAGTACGGCGGGTAATAGTGGCCGGAGTATTCTCGAAAGCTGACACGCCACTTGGACTGTGCAAAGAGAAACAATTATAATAATTAGAATAATACGAAAATAGCATAATTAGAGAGCTTCAACAAATAGCAGAAGTATATTTCCGATAGTTCCTATACAAGCTATATATCATTAACATACATATAATATTCCCTGCTAGTTGTGCGTTAAATGTTAAATGTATTTTTTTTTGAAAATGTTATCTGTAGTCTTGCGGATTTATGTTAACTGGCAATTTAGACCCCTCTATGCGATTCTCAAAAATTCAAGTAAGGCCTGCAGACTTTTGGTGTTTTCAGTGGAGTGTGTGTGTGTTATTTAAAATATATATTTATTAAAAAAAATGTGTTTTTTATAGGTGAGTGGCTTTTGCCTTTTTTTTGTTTCTCTCTCTTTTCCTTAGTTTGTTCTCTCTCCTTTTTCGCTCTCCCACTGTTTCCTTTTCACTCTCTTAATTTCTCTGGCTCTTTCTCTTTCTCTTACTTTCTCATTCTCGCTCTCTCGCTTTTGCTCTCTCTCTCTCTCTTACTCTCTTTATCTCTACCTCTCTCACTCTCCCTCTGTCTTTCTCTCTCTCTTGCTCGCTTGATCAATATTGATGGAGACTGTTGGTACTCACTCGGTAGCTGCGTTTCGCTCGCGATCCCTTCACGGGGCGGCAGAAGAGGAGGTCGCGTCGCTGCTGGAGCAGCGAGTGCAGCGTCGCCTCTGTGCTCAGGTTGGTGTTCGCCGGCTCGCGGATCAGCTTGATCAGATGGGGCGTGTTCACGTAGACGTCGTCGTCCACCTTGATCAGCAGCTGGGCGTGGCTGCAGTGATCGCTGAACCACTTCAGGGCCATCACGTGCTTGTAGGTCATGTTGCGGTACGCATCGAGGAAGTTGCCCTGCACCAGGTCCACGTGGCGGCGGTTCTCCCGTTCGAGGGCCCGCTGGAGGCGGCCACTCCCCGGCGACACGGCGCCCAGCAGGAAGACAACACGCAGCGGCGACTGCGCGGACGTCATTTGCGGTCCGCCCCACGTTTGGCGTATCAATTTGCGCTTCTCGCTGTTCCGCGGCGCCGTGTGCACCAGGATCAGCACCTGGACGTGTGCCGCACAATCCGGCTGCGTCATCAGATATGCAAAGTTGTGCAGATCGATCAGCTGGCTGGATTCCGCTGGATCCGACAATAACGATGATGATGATGACGACGACGATGATGATGAGCTTGATGGGATTAATGAGAGCTGGGGCACGAAGGGACGACTGGCCGCTGTGGGCGTGGGCGCAATCGTGGCCGCTTTGTCTAGACTAAGACTATAATAATAATATGAATAACTACTAAGGTTGTTGCTACTAAGTTGCTGAGTGCGACTAGGGTCGTGAATTTGGTTTGGTTTACTGCCATTGGCACTCGGTTGCGTTTGTAATTGCAGGCCCGCAGAGTTGACGGCGTTGACGGCATCATCCGTTGTCTTTGGCTGATGGACGCTGTGCAGCCAGAACAGCACAATGCAAATGATGAAACAGCATATAGAGCGCCGATCCATTGTGCTGTTGCTGTTATTTTTGTTGTTGTTGTTGTTGTTGTTGTTGTTCCTTAACTGCAGCCAGCTGCAGGCTGCACCGCCTCGGCTTGTCGTCGTCCTGCGTTCTGTGAGCACCTCAAACGGAAGCGTTTTCTGCGTGTCCTTGCCATTTAAAATGGACGCCGATTGTCCAGGCTGCAACGAGAAACGCATCCAACAGCTAATTAATTACACGCACACACACACACACACACAAATTGAAATACGATTTTCTCTTTTGATTGTCATTGTCATTCAGCGATTTATCAGCAGCGTGCACACAGGTGCGAAGAATAAACATTAATTTAATTGAGCACGCCATGACCTAAGCTCTAAGCCAACACACGGGAGCAGAAACGGGGGGTGCGGGAGGGGTTGTCTGCAGTACAAGTTAATTTTGTCCAACTGGCGAAAGGACGAGCCACAATCGACTCCGAACCTTTGACCGAGTTCAATTCCGAGCCCCCAACCCCTGTTATTGATACCTGTGCACAGTGCTGCGCCGTTTAGCTGTTTTCAAGCTAACGTTCAAATTACACAGAAATGCGGTTTTACAAATAAGTGTAAGTTTGGTTTTGTGAAAATATATTGGTTTTATTAATTAAAATTAAATTTTGAAAAAATTCACATGATTTGCTTCGATTTACACAACAAATTGTTTGTGTTTGAAAATATTAGAGAATTTTTCAATATTTTTAACTTTTTTTTAAGCATATTTAATTTTCAGTCTTTTTGTATAAAGAAGTTAACTACTGAATTTTTAAAATTATTTTTTAAGTAAATTAAAAAAATAGTTTTTTTTACTATTTTTATGTTAATTATTTTCATTCAATTTTAATTTTTAAATCTGTGGGGTATGTTCAGGTCTAGTTGAAATTGAAATCTTTTTAAATAATTCACAACGTTTCTATTTAATTCGCTTTCAACATTTGCAAATACTAAAATAAATTAAAAATAAAAATAAATTGGAGTTCAAGGCTTACAAAACAAGCACTCAGTTAAACTAAACCCAATTTATGTTAGTCAAGTGGCTAAAATAATGGGAACTCATATCTCCAACAACCTAATAAAGTAGCTCCACTTGTTGCCGTCTCTCTGATAAGTCAAATGGCAGCAGAAATTAAACGCCTACGTTCGAGCCTGACCAACTTGACTGGTTAACGAGGGGCCGCAATAAAAAGGTCAGTTTCTGACGTCAGCGGAACGATTCGAATTGCCTTAAGATATACACACCTCGCATAATTAATTCACGTGCAAAAAGAAAGAGAAAGAAAAAAATAAAGTGAAGAACACCTGATGGATTCCGTCGAGTGCTTGCGAACCCGTCGCTGCAATGTGGTCAACTGAACTAACTCAACCACCACCGAAAATCTATGTGGACATTATTGGTTTGAGCAATCAATCCTATTTATATATATATATATATATATATATATAGTAAACTTGTGTTTATGCATTTCCTGCAAATATAAGTCGGATTTATGACAAGTTAGGGCTATTAAAAAATTGTAAGAAACTAATCATTGCTATATTGACTATATTGTTATTGTTGATTACTTTCAAATTATATCAGCTCTGGCCCAAGAGCCCTGTGCTCAACAGCGGAGATTAGTTGACCCGTCAGTTTATGTTTCCGGCAGGCTCGTCATCCATTTATATATGTATGTATGTAGTGAACATATGTAGTATAGGGTTTTTAAAGATTTACCCTAAGCAACATTGCGACGTGTTGCCACAAGAGGCAGCTGTGCTGTTTGCCAGTCGGTCACGTAGTTGCAACGCCACACACACACACACACACACACACACACACACACTTATTCGATAAGTGTAATTGAAATTTGCGGCCGTCCACATTTTTAAATAAGCAATTCCAAAACAAATTCGCCACACAATACATTTCCATATAAGTTTTTTGCATTCTGTATTACAAAAGCGCGCCATATTCAATACCTCATATTTTTCCCCCTTTGCTCTTTCTTCTTATTCTTCGCCAGCGCTGTTCTTGAATAAAATATTAATCATCTTGGTCATAAAATCAGCGATTTTACAACATAAAATAAGTAAATAAAGTAAAAATACCCACATAGAAATTAGGTTTATAAACCATTAATACGGGTTCAGATTCGAATCTTGATGCGAAACATTTTAAAAATAAAGGGAAAATAATTATGTAAAATGTGGGAAATAAACAATTCTTTAGCTTTTTTGGGCTTCCAAATTTACTTAGGAAATAAACACAAACTGAAAAACTCAAAATACAAATTTGCGTTGTTTTCGTTTTAGGTTACAAAGACTAAAACCCCTTGGAATACACGGAAAAGTTCTCAATGAATGTACGTACGTTTTCGTTATTAAACTCTGTTTTTGATTTATAAATTGTCATTTTGAAAAAAGTTCCCAAATTTAATTTATTTCTCAAGTTATGAAAGTTAAGTTTACTTATCAAGAAAAATTAAAATTTTTTTTTTGTTTTTTTTTTATTTTTATTTTTTTTTAAGTGTAAACACAATACAACTGAGGTCTAGTTGGAAGGTGTTTGCATTTCTTAAGGTAATTAGCTATTGGTTTTGGGCGTGTATTCAGCTGTGGCCGCGATAAAATACGCGCTCGTCAATTGCCTTTCGATGAGCGATAAGATTAGACGCGATAACAGCGCTATCGAACTGATATCTGTGGCTTAATTAAAGCTAAGCAATCAAGCTTATCGTTGTTTTTTTTCAGGTCAACAGACATCCATAAAGTTAAGTAATTTTCCGCGTTCCCTCGTGTTTAATATCAAAAATGCTGATCAATATCTGTAAAGGAGCTGTAGTTGTTTTTTTTTATACCCTAAACGCATTGAAAATTGGTAAAAAGGGGTATGTTGATTTTGTGCTAGATTATAGATCATAAACTATAGAAGCTATATGTGTCGGCGATTCGAGGACGAGTAGGGACGGTACGCAATTTTTATCTATTCTTTTTTGTTGATAATTTTATATTTATTGTTTTTATGGTAAATGAAATTTTAGATTTTTTCTTGAACTTTTATGCGATGATTAGTTAAATTATGTTAAATTGGAGTGTGGTGCAGACGGTCAGAATTGCGACGTTGAAGTTGAAGAGTCGGTGGTTCGAGCCTAGCGTAGGGGCGGTTCCTCTTTTATTTTTTCGTTTATATTCATTAATACAATTTGTTCTTCACTTTGACATCAATACTCATCAAGTATCGAGTGTTTCTGTGTCTGTGTTGAATGCTGGATGCAGGGTATCAGCTAGTTGGGCGATCCCGACTAGAGCAATCTCGCATGTTTTTGTTTTAAACCGTTACACAGTTCAGGGCAAAGGTCATTAAGGGAACGAAAAAGAAGTAACACAGGGGGAGCAATAAAACTTTAACATTCATGCAAATGTTGAAGGGCGGGGCGGGGCGGAGAAGGGCGCCACAGTCATAGATGTATGTACAAGGGTTGCGGTTGCCGGTGCGACGAAGCATGGCTTAGGGCGCCCAGACACGCAACTGCCAGTCCTGCGCCCGCCCCTCCCCGCCCCGTTCTCCTAGCCTCTGGACACACGAGCGGACAGCAGCCCAACAACAAGCTGCACAACGACAGGATGACGTCAGCGAGCGAGTGGAGCGAGCTCCGCGACTGCGGCGCCATTATTCTCTCAACGCCTTCGATATGCAGCCCAACCAAGGGAACAGTTATCTGTCAAGTGCCGCAATTTGAACACCCTTTGCAGACTTGTTTAATCTATGCGATAGGCTTCAGTTGAAAAACACAATTTGAAAACGATTATTTATATGGCAGATAAGATTGATAGGATTTTTATAACTTCGTTGATAGCTTAAAGAAATTTGTAACTGAAGAATGTGGTTGACTTAACTTGATGTACAAAGTAAAAATTTGAAGCGATCGTTCCTTTGATAGTATATAATATATTTTTATAAAAAAAACACATTTTCCCCCAATATTTTATATTTCATACAAAAACTAAATTTATCAACATTCTAAAAACAGAACTCTTTTTGATTGCGCAACATTCTTCTTTACAAAATGCATGTTACCCTCAGTAAGTGTATAAAATGTAATTAAAATCCCCTACGCGCTGACCTTGGCTAAAAATTGCAAGGAGCCAACTGCAGTGCCAAGAAAGACTGCCGGACAAATACGCAGCTGGTTGCACAGAGAAAGAGAGAGGAGAACATTTAAGGAAAGGGTTGCTTAAAACTTAATTCTATCGAGTGTTTCTATTGAGGAATAATTTAATTTATATTTAAAGGCTTTTATAGAAAATTTGTGTTTCGAAGTTGAATTTTTCCTCTACACACAATTTGCTTAATTTATTTGTTGTTCATTTTGTGTTTAAATGAATCAGATTCAGCTTTATTCGTTTGATTGGGATGTTATTTAACAATGCACATTCAGAGAGAGAGAGCAAGAGAGAAATAGAGAGAGAGCGCAAGCACAAGGCCGGTTAAAGGGCGCCTAGTTGGGTTCAAAAGTTTGAGCATAGACTGGGCTTGGAAGGCCTAAACTGGGCTGCCTGCCAATGGCCAATGACAATGGGTTTCTCTCTGTTTTCCTTATACCCTGTAGCGTTAGTAAGACATAAAGAAGTTGTGCTAATGTTTGCAAAAAAATACATTTATTTGTAAAGAATTTAAAAAACCGAAATGGAAATTGGACGTAAAAGAAGAAGCACAACTGCTGCAGCTCGTCGTGTATACCCCACACTATTCATTTAATATGTATATAAGGAGAAATATATGCATATATTTATGAATATATATCAGTACTACATACAGGGCATATTTCAGCCATTTACTCTCGTGTTTATTTTTTCAGTTTGCACTCAATAAAAATGGCAACGGCGCCGAACTTTTTTTTTGTTCAAGTCGAAGGTTAGATTCTATCGCTGCAGTTCTCAGTTTTTTTTTTGGGCAGTGTTGTTTTATTGTTGCCGTCTATTGTTTATCGAGGCTCCGATTTGCAGCCGACATACAAAGTATTTCAGGCCCGTCCTTTCGCCCCTTTCACTCAGTTGTGGCTGCAGGTTGGCTAAATAACTTGGCAGCTGGCCAAAACGCTCTGCATGCTTTCCTGAATGTCTAGCAGGTCGGTCTCCACACACTTGGTTTCAAGAATGCGGGGTAAACAAATGTGCGAGCATTTTCATGTTGTTTTCTCAATGAAAGAACAACAAAATTTTCACATCATGTGCCAGCCTAAATGTGTGTGTGTGTGTGTGTCGTATGTGTGCCAATGTAATTGTTATAAATTCTGACTGGAAATGTGTTTAGCACCTCATTGCGCGACTATATAGATATATATATATATATATTCATATACTCGAAATATTTTGATATGCTTATGAATGTTTTTTTATTTAGCCATTGCCATTTTGGAGAGCTCTCGCAATTAGCGAAAGCGAAAACAACAACTATATAAGGAAATACATTTAGCCATTATTAATGTATTTGTTGCCAACTATTTAGAGTTGTGCGAAAAGCGAAAACCAGTCGAGTAGATCATAGGTTGGCATGCCAGATTAGCAAATAACCCAAACTCTAGTTGAAAGTATGAGAAAACAAGTCAGTAACGGTTATTTTCATATAATGATCAAAGGTTTTACAAAGTTTTTTGTACTTGAAAAAAAAAAGCTGAACTTTGTGTGAACTTGGATACAAATTTGGTTTTTTTTTTTTTTTGTATATACATTCCACAATTATCAAATTGTGCATTAAGAAAGTCATTTTATAAAAATACATACGAAATCTGAAGATCTTACTTAGAGATGCAGATTATTGGGTTCCAAGATTTATTTCACTGCTTGTTCTCTATATTGACTATTAAATCCCAAATCAGTTGATTATTAGTAAATAATAAAATTAATTCGAAATGTAAACACATATAAAAATCGGATGAGAAACTTATTTTAACACATATTTCGTGCACTAAATGATGCTCTATTTTATGTTTTTGGGTTGAGAGACCTTTGCCTCAGGCTTCAATTTGTTGTGCACAAAGATCACAAGTTGAGTAAAAACACAAACAGAAATCAGATAGAATCCAGTGAGAACACAACTTTCCAAAAACAGACAAAGAACAGTTTACAAAATAAAACCGAAATTAGGAAAAGAAAAAAACATGTCCACCGGCTCGTCCGCTATTGATCCCATGGAGTTTAACGAGGTGCGTCCCATGTCCGAGGAACTTAACGAAGATGAGCGCAGAGGGGGAAGCAGATCGCGTCGTCGGCAATCGCGAGCCGACATCCGTCGTCCACATATCAATGTTGTGCGTCGTGAGGCGCAGGATCTGTACTCGCAAGGAAGGCATCGACTGCTCAATGCCCGCCGCCGTTCCAGCGGCCAGCAAACGGAGGCGATGCCACGCCCAGCGCAGATGCTGGCGCATGGAGGCCATTTGACCGTCCTGATACGCTTGCTGTCGAGGAATGGCGATCTCCAGGGGCCGCCGAACAGCTCGGGCAGCACAATACGCATGCGCATCGATTTACCCGAATCCAGCGCACTTGTGACCGCATACATCAGCGCCGAAAATCTCGAATCCAACCAGAACACTGAGCAAAATCCGTCCCCCTCAACAGATCGGGAAACATAATTGTGTGAGGGATACTGCGATCCATGTAGAAATGCCAAGTCAGGACCCTATTTGTAAGGGTTAGCTTTTTTTATTGTTGAACAAATTATTAAGTTTATACATTGTTTTTGGAAATTTTTTATGTATTTAAAGAACATTTAGGACATTTTCGTTTGAGAACGATATAGTTTTTAGAAATTTATTAAATTTAATATAAATATATTTATTAAATATAATATAGTTGTAGATATATACATATTATTGATTCAATAATAATATTATAAAAACAAAAAACTTTATGTTCGCATAACAAACACGACACTGGCAAAAAAAAAGCAAAAGTGTGGCTTGTTTTCTTCTTCTTAAGCAGCTTGTTTACTTGCCGCAATTGCAACATGCGATGCAACGAGAGACTAAACAAAACCCCTGCCCCTGGCCACGCCCCTCGTCTGCGGTTTGCCGAGGCGAAACTTTGTCGTGTGGCGTTATTTTTTAAGCGTTGTGCCACATACAACCAATTACAACGAATGCAAAAAAATAATGCCAGACAGACAGACAGATGTGTACCGGATGTGTGCCGACAGTCTCAGTCCGTGTCTGTATCTGTATCTATATCAGCATCTGTATTTGTATCTTTTTTCGCCGTATCTGTAAGTGCAACGCTGCAACACAAATTTGTTAAGCCACCCACAAGGCGACGTCGGAAGCAATCTGCCAAACACACACACACACGCGCACACACACACACACTACTGTGTAATTAACTGTGCGTCATATGGCTGAAGATTTGCGCTTATGTAGCAGCCTCAGTTGCCAGCGAAAGGAAAGGAAGAAGGACAGAAAAAGGAACCTCGTCAGCAAAGAAAAGCTTTTTACTTGATTGACGGCGAACGTCGTCACAAATTGCCAATTAAAAAGTGGCAACAGCCAAAGATAACAAGCAGCAGAGCTCTGTTTGGGAGTGAACGTATAGTACAGATAGATAAATTCCCTGTATAAATCAATTCCCTAAAAATATATTCTTGAATCACTTTTAAATTTATTTTTTATAAAGGAAAGTATTCAAATTTGTTAGTTGTAGCTTTAAAAACCTTTGAAATATGTTTTAAAAAACATTTCACTAAATCGATATTTATCGATATTTCGGGAAGTGGAAAATATTATAAGAGTAATGTATTAAAACTTTCAAGTTTATTCATGTAAATAAAAAAAGATTGATGTAGCTCGTTAAACATCCGAAATATTTTTAAAAAACCAAATCAATATTTATCGACAATCTGGAAGTGGATAATATTCTCTTTCAGGTTTTTTCTTGTTAAGCAAGGTATCCAAATTTGGTAAATGTAGCTCTTAAAACCTCAGAAATCACCAAATCATCAAAACTACGAAATCATCCGAAGACACAAAAACGATAATTATCGATGTAGAAGTAGAAAATATAAGAGAAAATATTTATTCAAATTCAAGTGTCAAACGAAATTTATCCTTTGTCCATTTTCAACAGGGTATAGGGTATATATATTAGATATATATATATATATACATAAGATAGACTTATATACAAATTTATATGTATATAAATATATAAAGTATCATAACGGTAACTGCCTTGGGCGTGGGCCTACGCCCAAGTTGCTTTTAAATAATTGACGAATAAATTTCCTTGTTCTTTGGCTGGCTGCGTATGAAAATTTAATTACGCGCATTTTGTTTACGTTTTCACGGCTGTCGCGGCTCACAGCCTAAAAGGAAATGGGCCAATGACCACTTGGCCAATCAACCCGGCCACCTCCCCCCGCGCCAACAGCAACCTGTCTCGAAACGAGTTTTCTGCACGCACCACACTAAAGAGGCGTACGCAAATTCAAGGCGTGGCAGTGTGCTCAAAGAGAGAAAGAGAATGAGAGAAAGCATTATGAATTTTGAAGCGGCGATTGCCTCCAATTTTGACTGCGACGAAAAATGCCTCAATGATGAGTCAACAATGAGGTTGCATATTACATTATAAGCTGATTAATAAACCAAGTGATAACACACTTCATATTGTTTCTCTCGTTACACAAGAATAAATTTTCCATTGAATTATTGCGACAATGTCAGAACAAAATACTTTTGTATATTAAGTTACAATGCTTTTAATGTTATGGATAAGCCCAATTTGGGAAAACAAACAAATACTTTAGCCACAATTTACACCCAACCGCGATAAACTTATTTTAATTGCTGATTTGCTTTTGTAACTGAGAAAGGCTAAATAATTCAAATTTAAACGAGTTTTGTTTGTGCCACTAGGAATTACCCTGTACTTGCCCGGGCAACAAATTAATTTACATATACATGCAATCATTCATAAATTACTGTTTTTTATAAGCCATAAAACAAGAATCTACATATAACATTTTCTAATTGGTTTCTTTAATCCACAAGATGGGATTTTAAAAGAAATGCTGGAGATCGAAGCTTTGCAATTTTTGGGTATATAAGTAAAACTATTCAAACTTTTCCTTAATCTTACCTATAAGCTAGATAAGATGTAAACTAGATTAAGTTAGCTCGTTCTTCTTATCAGGAATATATATGTAATCGATGGGATTGTAAATTCCATTTGGTGCCTTTTGTATGCAACTCCTCCACTTTACCTCTTCATATCAATATTACAAAATACAGGGTATAGACATTCAAACAGGCGGTCGGGTCAATAAGTTAAAAGAACATTATGTTGATAATACAAATACGTAGGCGTCTGCCACAGTTTGTTTAAGTTTTTAAATTAAACAAACCATAAAATAAACGGCACGCTTGATATCCGCTAGTATTTGGCGCGCAGTTCATAAATGTTATATTAACTAAAGACTTTAATGAGGGGGATGCTTAAGAGAACAGCCAATAGCCCAATAAAATGATAATAGCAATAGCAAGCAACTATTCAACATTGTAACGAATATGAAATACCCTAATTGACGTATAATATATATTAACTATATTTTGTTTTTTAGATCATTAAGTCTATTTGTTTTTTAATAATTTGTACAATCTGCAAACAAAGTTGTGTTCCTTATGTGTTGCATAATAAGTCACAAAATCAGCATACTCCAAAAAGGGTATATTGCAAATACAGTTGGTTCTATTATCGGTTATTATCAGACATATGTTTGTTAAAATAAAACAACAGCAACAAAAAATGTTTTTTTTTTTAAAGCGAAGTCAGTCTGGCTTGTTTTTATGCGACTATCAGAGAACATTTAAGCAAAGCTGCTGATTGGCAGAAGCGAAAATAATTATAGGTAATGATTCATCTGACCGAGCATTTAAAAAATACGAAAAGCAATCGCAGCCACATTTGAAAGTTGTGACGTCACAAAGCTGCAAGGCAGCGTCGGGTTCAATGGCCCTTGAAAGCGAACAAATAAATTAGGCAAATGCAAAAATACAAAGAAGAAAAAAACTTTTAAGAAGCAAAGAGAGACTCAAGAGAGAAACAGTTAGAGTTGCTGGTGTGAGAACGCGCCAGAGAGCAAACGGAAGCCACACACGGAAGCTGCTGGTACGGCTTTTGAACACGTGATGGGTGAAAGCGTCGACGTAAGCAGCAGCAGCAGCAGCAGAGCTTTTAATAATATTAATTGCTTACAAATATTTGCTTGCTGCGTTGTTAAATCACATAAACACACGAAGGACACGTGAACACACATCGCGTGTGTGTGTGTGTGTGTGGTTGTGTTAGGTAAACAGTTTTATTATGGCATTCGGCAAGCAATAGAGCGGATCTGCAGCCAAGGCCAAGGCTTCGGCAGCAACACACAAACAGAACCCAGCAACAATGTGCGCAACTGTCGCTGCCGCCGCCTTCGTCTCTGCAGCTGAACTTGTTCAAGGTCAGGTCCACAAGTCGAGCCAGCGACGACATGCAAAGCGCTGCCAAAGGAAGCCAGCGCGAAGAAGAAGAAGCAGCAGCAGACGCAAAATAAATTCCCCACATAAAGAACACATTGAGCAGCACAGCAACAACAATTGCGACAGCCAAAAACAGAATGTACAAAGAGCAACGCATGAAGAACAGCACAGTACAGACAAATAGTGGAGAGGGAGAGATAGAGTGTGGTGGGAGTAGAAGTGTTAAAATGAGAGAGCGCCTAAGAGCTGGCACAATAATTGCTGCTCAATGATACTTGCGTTGCTGATAAGCAACACCTTTGCAAGGGAGGTTGGGGTATGTCTACAGAAATAGAACATATACAATTTAATATATAGTATTTTGCTTAATTGTATTTATATCTACATCATTTTCACGCTTTAGTTCATTTGTAATTGACATTCAGTAATTAATGGCGCATTCGAGCTTTTTTAACCGATTTTCTGCTGTTGCTGCCGTGGCGCTTTAAGTAAACGAAGCTGGCGGCAGCGTCGTCGCATCAAGCCACCCACTCACACACACAAACAAACAGACCGAGAGAGATAGAGAGAGACAAAGAATGGCAAGTGCCTTGTGAACAGACCAGGTAATAAGGAATCCAAAAACAAATAGTCAGCTGACACCAACTGCACAATGCTCTGTGCACATATAAAATTTATGTTTTATGTTTTATTTAAAACTAGCTTTGCAAACAAATGAAAGTTCTCTGCTTTATTTCTGTAGTAAACTCACTTTCACACAGAAACTATATTTTTAAGCCGTTCAATTTAGTCACAAAATCAAAATGCTCTCTCTGCAAGGGTATGCAAAGGAATCACAAGGCCACACAAACAAAGACGCTGTCCGTTTTTGCCGTTATTGTTGCCGGGTAGCCAATCACATGTGACCGCTTCCCAACACAGTCGCACTTTTAATTGACAAACGCACAAAAAATACAAACAAATAAAATACTTGGCAAGACGGGAACAGTTCAAGAAACACGTTTGTCTCTTCTGATTTTTGTTTTGGGCACATTGAACTTAATTAAACTGCGAAATAGTTGATGCGCGCAAATTGTTATTTGCAATAAATATAAATTATTTAAGGCAAGGGTGCAGCACACACACACACACACACAAACAAACACACACACGCACACGAAATGCTCACGCACACAGGGACACTCACAAGGATGCTCCGTATGATGCTGCGCGTGTCTTCGGCTTCGGCTTTGGCTTGGGCTCGGCCAACGGAAATTTGCACATTTGCTGTTGTTGCTTTAAATCACTTGTAATTTGCATATGTGTATATCATTTGGCATATTTGTGCAAGAGCTTAGCTGCAAATTACAATAAAACATACAGAGACGCGTTTTTAACACAATATCATTCACAAAACAGAAATTTAACTTTTGAGGCGCACGCGCTTCAATTCGGTCACTCTTTACTTTCCGCGCTCGATACGTGCGTACTATCTCTTGGAGCAGCCGGCGCACAACTGAATTTGTCGTTACTTCAGTTCGCACACATACACAAGCAGTTAAAATTTAAACAATTTACACTTCCTAAAAAAGAGAGTGAACAAGCGAGAGAGAGCCGATACGCACGCGCTGTTCAATAGTTAGGGTTACGACTAAGGTATCGATATATCGATAGACTATCTGATAGTATTTGGGCTTAAAAAAGTACTATATTGTAATTTGTTTGAAATATTAAATTGTTTTGGTTGTGCGCTTTCTTTATTTGCAGAAATATCTGCTGGTATTTATTTAATTAAATGTAATATTGATATATACACACAACATCTGTGCACATTATGTCTGTTAAAAATACCAGACAAAAATCATATATGTGATATGCTGTGCTAAGTGCACAACATAAAAAAAAACAGAAAATGTGCATTAAAATATGCCAGAATGCGGCAATTGCAATTGTTGCCAACAAATATTTCAAAATCAAATTAAAATATACCGCAAAAAATTGTGAATTGCCTTCCGTGCAAAACTATGTGACCGTAGCACATGTTGCCAACAAATACCACACAGGCTGCACTTAAAATATACTAGCCAGCTTCGAGTAGAGTAAAAGTTCGTGCGCGCCAAAACATGTGAATTACATTCAGTGCATTTAATTTTACACGATATCTACAAATATAATACAACTAACTAACTAAATAAACTAACGATAATTATGAGTTGTACATGGATCACAATTGAAATATGCAGGCGTATATAAAGTACAATTATTAAGCATCTATCAGGCACTTTTCACTCGGCTGCGTCTCAACAGGAGGCTCGACAAATTGCTGTAGGGCACCTCAAAGGCCAGGGAGAACACAATGGAAGCCAAGTAAACGATGACGGCAAAGCCACAGGTGACCACGCACTGTAATTAAAAGTGGTAATTAAAATCAGAACCAGAAAACCTACTCTATTCGCGGTGTAAAAGGTCCTAATGAGTATTCTAACCTCAAAGTGGTGACCTTCAAAGTGTAAAAATGCATTTGGCCATGATTGAGGTTAGATCAGATTAGATGTGGGTCTTTATAGTTACACATTGTGAACGTAGTATAATATTAGCCATATTTTTAGGTTTCTACCAAACTCACCAGCATGAACGGATCCGCATGGGTGCTGGCGCTGGTCAGGCTGTAGACGAAGGCAATGACCAGCGGATTCAGCAGGTAAATGGCGTAGGAGAGCCGACTCAGGTGCTGGAAGCCCTTGGCCTCCAGCAGGCGGGACCACCAGACGCCGCGACCCTGGGCGCTGCCGGCGATCATCCAGCAAACGCTGAGCGAGAAGAAGAGGCGGCCCAGGACGAACAGGGAGATGGCCAGCAGGGAGCTTAGGTCGCGGCGCACCGTCGAGTAGATGCAGGCGAAGAAGACGAGGAGCGCCAGGTGCCAGGAGCAGCGTTCGCGCAGCTCGCTAAGCGCCGGCCCGATCCAGGCACGCTCGAGCAGCGTCCAGGCCGTGATGGCGCCCAGGATGTAGGGCAGGACGCGCACAAAGGGCGACGTGTAAATCTCCGTGCCGGTGGCAAAGGCGGCATCGAAGGACAGCTGAAACTTGATGCGCAGGCCAATGGCATAGGACCAGGCTACAGTGGACACCAGAGCGGAGGCGACCAAGGTCTTCGTTAGCCTGGGATGCCTGCAAAGGAAGATAAGAGCAAGAAATCAATGGATGCTTTAAAGGAGTCATATTTTACCTACTTGGCATATAGGAAGAGCAGCAGGTTGGCCAGCACAAAGAACTGCATCTCGCAGGCCAGGGACCAGCTCCAGTTGGCGCACATGTCGCGATGATCGAAGAGGTTCTGTATGAAGAGCAGATTGCGCCACCAGTGGCGGGAGCACATCTCGTCGAAGCGCTCGTTGATGTGGTAGACGGAGGTGTCGCCAATGTACGCATACACCAGGTCCACCGAGGCCATCACCACCAGGTAGAGTGGCCCCAGGCGTAAATAGCGATGGAAGAGCAGCTTGCCGAAGAGCCTCAGATTCGGACCCCAGCCATTCTGACGCACTGCAGCCAACTGGGCGGAGTGCCTCAGAAAATTGTAGGTTTGCAGGAAGCCACTGAAAGAAAAATGATGAACAGATGAGCAAGGAACTCTTTTCCTGACTCCCCAAACTCACCTGATGGTAAAGAAGACATCGACGAGCAGCGGAGCCGAGGAAACGTACTGGAAGAACGCCTGCTCTGCGTAGGAGATGAGCACGGTTTTGTTGTGCACGGTGAAGTACATGAACCACACCACATGGAAGATCATTATCCAGATGGCGCACACGGAGCGCAGTCCGTTCATCACTGGAATCTCGCCAGCGCCATTCTCGCGCACCGCAAAGATCTTGGCCCAATTGCCGGCCAGGTCGTAGCAGCTGACAAATCTCTGGAGTCGCTGCCATCTCAGGACCGTGTGCAGGGCGCGCCACAGCTCGGATTCGGCTGGGGCCAGGCCCGGATCGTCTGGCTTGCGTGCCGCCCAGAGCTGCTGGGCGCACAGCATGAGGGCGCCAGTGGCCAGGACGCAGGTGACCAGCAGCCGGAAGCTGGTGCGCCGATAGAAGGCGTCGCTCAGCTGCAGATCCTTCATGTAGACCACCTCCGGCCGGATGTCGAAGATGTCGTTCTCGGCAAACATGCCGCGGGAGACGTACTCGCCGGCCAGCTGCTTCACCTCGCCGGAGCTGCACGCGCTGGGCAGGCACAGCCCGATGTGGATGATCTGCTCGGACATCAGCTTGATCTCCACCTGCCAGGGCGAGTTGTGGCGCAGATAGACCACCCGATAGTCCATGGCAAAGGGCGCCTGCTGGGTGAGCAGGCCGTAGTGCATCACCCGGTCAAAGTTCTTGGACAACGTGATGCCCACCGGACCTTGGAGCCCCATGCACGCCTCCCGGCTGCCCAGCCAATAGTTCTGGCCATAAACAAAGCCCGACGGCTTTGTGCCCGATGCATCGAGCACTGTCAAAAATAAATGAATCATGAACGGGTGAGTCATAATTGTTTTTACTGTACTTTCGAATACACTCACAAATAACGGCGCATTTGTCGGGCTTGATCTCGATGCTAATTGACAACAGAGCCAACTATTCACGAGTGTTTGCTTTATTTAGCATAACTGATACATCTGTATATAATAGTATGATTTGAAGTGCTTGTGGGTATTTCCCGGTAAAAGAGGCTTTTCAACAATTCGTGTTGGGTTATTCAAATTTGTTGCAATATTTATTCACTTCATTTTTGCTTTGTAAGCGAATAAAAATTTGTGATTTCTTTCGAAAATTAAAAAAAATAGGTAAACTTTTGGATTTAAATATTTACTGTCTTAAAAGATATCCTAACCAAACTTGGCAATCAATCAATCAATATCAGACTGTTATATAATATAACCTCTTGTAGAAAAATCTGCCCAAATTGGCTGTTTATGTGAGAAGACTAAAGAAATATATGGAGAACATTATCTGTTTGAATGCAAGGCATATAACATTTTGCGACCTGTAGAATTTTAAAAACTGAAGACAATATACACAGATTGTTATTTAGGAAAATGTTATTTGTAAGACTCCTCTATGCGATTCTCATAAATTCAAGTAATGCCTGCAGCCTTTTGGGGGTTTCAGTGGGTGATTTAAAAGCTACTTCGAATATTGAACTTTTACATTTATTTTTTACACGATATCCCAACCAATCTTTAAATTCGAATGGGTTTCCATGCTCCTAATACGTACGCAAAATATTATTCATTATATAATATAGCCTCAATCGATCAAATATTGAGTATTTATAGAAATATATCTGTTTGACAGCTAGGGTATTTTCACCACCGCATATTCATGCGTTTAGCCGCACCCACCTTTCATGGCCCATGGCTGCTTGCTGAGTATCCCGCGCTGCACTTGCCGCAGATGCTGTTGGCACTGGCCGTTCACATTGCTCTCGTTGACCACTTTGGTCAGCCCGAAGATGACCGAGGTGCGCGTCAAGTGGGGCTCCAGCTGGTTGCTGCCGGTTGATGCAACAATTGGTTCAAGTGCAGGCAGCAGCGAGTTGTTTCGTTGCTGCTTGTGATAAAACTGCAGTGGTTGTTGCTGCTGCTGCTGCTGCCACTCGGTCTGGTTGGGGGCGCCCTTGGCCACGCCCAGCAAAGTCAGCAGGCAAAAGGTGCGCCAAAGCTTCATGTTGCGGCGATTACCTTGGTTTATTTGTTGTTGTGATTATGGTGTTCGAGTTTGTGTGTTCGAGTGTGTTATTAAAATGGTTTATTTGTTCAGCGTTTGCTTGCTTGGCCTGGTTGCTTTTTGGCCAGGCCGAAGGTCAGCCAACTATTTACTTGTAATAAATGTTTCTATTAACTCTTTTTTTTTTTGGTGATGCCTTCGGTGGCAGATCAACAATAGGTCAACGCGGCTGCCAACAAACTGAAAGTAAACAAAATATGGAATACAAAGTTTTAGCTAATTTTTAGGCATATTAAACAACCCCTCTCAATTTCTCTCAACTGTTTGTTTAGCGGCTAATTAGAATATTGCGCATACGCCGCTTGGGCCTATTGGCACTTTGTGCCATCATCGTTGTTATCCACACAAGGGTTATGCAACAATTAACACTCAATTTGACTCAATCATAATTTCTTATGGCATTTTTATTATACGTATATTTGTTTATTCATTTATATACAATCGGCTCTTTCACAAACACAGTAAAAGTTTTTGGAACGCAGCAATAAGATAAACAGCAAAAGCAAAATCAAAACAAAAACGTGTAAGAGTTATCTATTAGTAAAAACTGCTCGACCAGATGTATGCCCTGTATTCAGCTTCGACTTTCTGTAAAATACTTTTTTTTACTCTCTTAATACTTTTAATAATGTTAATAGAACTAAAAATGTTGCAGTTGGCTATTACCGACTACGCAATACTCTGTTTACAGACAATATAGACGACAGCCCAAGATTAAAAACCCTTGCAAACTAGTAACTGAAAAATTATATATATATATTCATACATACATACATATAACATTTTGCGACGTGTCGACGTAAAAACTGTTGACAATATACACTAAGTGTTATTTAGTAAAATGTTATCTGTAGTTTTTTAAGACCCCTCTCTGCGATTCTCATGAATTTAAGTAATGCCTCTCTTTGTCTCTCTTTCCCTCTCTCTCGCTCTTTCTTTCTCTCTCTCTCTCTCTCTCTTTTTCTCTTACTCTCTCTAACTTGCCCTCTTTCTATATCTATTTTTCTTTCCTTTCGATCCCTCTTTCTGCTGCCTGTTACAAACGTCTTCTCTACTATGTAAATGCCCCATTGATTACCCATTTTCAATGGGCACAAACTCAACCCAATTTCGTGGGCAACGCAACGACTAAGGTTCAATTGAATGCCAACAACAACAACCAATGGCAACAACAAGTTTCGAGTTGATTTGTGAGTGAATTTATTGTGCGCATGTCCAAACTGACCACCGACCACAAAAACTGATCACTTAAATCTGACTCAGACTCAAACTCAAACTCGGACTCGGACTCGATTCCGGCGTAGGTCTCACTTTTGCTTTCGTTTCGTTTTTAGCTCGAATCGAGCGACACGTAATAATTCCACATTTATCGCTTATTACTGCAAGACCGGGTTTTTGGGCCCCGAGGGGGGCACCCAAAATAACTGTTGCTGTTTTTGTTGGTTGGCCGAGAATAATTAGCTGGCCGGAAAAAGCAGCTGGCATTGACTAAGGTCGCGATCCCAAAACCGAAACCGAAGCCGGAGACTATTTTGGTTGCAGTTCCCTTGCGTTTGTTGATGGTCTATTAAAAAAAATAAAAAAAATTAAAACTGCGTAAAGAACTTTGCAGTTGAGTGCAACTGACTGCGCCATACTCTGTTTAGAGTGTGAAAAGTGTTTATAAGGCTCGCAAGCATTTCTCTTGATTAATCTCACAAAAGACAAAATTAATATGCCCCTTGTCGCCATGTGAACAGAGTATAAAAACTACACCAAAAGAACGTTTATGCAGTTCAATCTGTAGCTTTTCAAATGCAATGCACAACACGCATGCCCTTTTCTAACATGAAAGCAGTGTATAAAAATTGGAAAAAAAAACTTTGTTAAATTTGCATAGTTAACGCGTTTGCATTCCGCTTTCCTCAGCTCGTTTTGTTTGTCTTTTGCATAATTTTTGGTTTAACGGGCAAAGAGCCCATTGGTAGCTTCTGGCTGGCAGATGTTGTAACCGAAGATGTCGTGCGAAGGGGGGCGAGGGGGCGGGGAACTCACTGTTTGAAGCTGCTTTATATAATATTGAGTTATGCCGAGTGACAAGTTTTTATATACGAATAAATATGGCCAGCTAGTTGTGCAGAAAAACTGCCCAATTCTGATTTTGACAGCTACTTCAATTAACAAGTTTTTAGTTTTTTTTTGTTTACACGGAGCAGTGAGAACACCTGAGAGCACTTACTTTATAGCTTCTATTTCTCGTATTTTCGGGGTTTTTTTTCAGAGTCGCGTTCGTTTTGGCATGTGGCTAATTTTCACTTTGTGGCCAAGTACATTCCGGCTATAACGATATTTAATTTTATCGAGCCATCACACAAACACACACACACACAGGCACACACATACAGTGTGAAAAGGAGAGTAGCGCTAGCTCGATCTCAAGATCCGTGTTTTATTTGTATTTTTTTCTTGTTTTTTTCTGTTTTGAACCGACTTTCGTTTTCGTTTCGGGCTGATAAAGCGCACTGCACAACAACCGATTAGCTGCTCTCTGGCCCTGGGCCCTGCAACTCGTTATTTTGCTGTTTGGCTTTTATTTTTTTCTTTTCAGCTCGGACCGACGTTTTATTTTTGTTTTTTTTTTTTTTCGTTTTTAATGGGGAGGACGCGACGGTTGCGCGTGCAACGTTGTCGAAGCAACTGTGCGACGCTTGCATTTTGGCCCAAAGTTTTATAAACTTGGTCAGTAAGCCGCAGCAGCGTCGCCAGCAGCAACAACAGCAGCAGCAGCTGTCGAGAGATAAATCAACAATTGGTATATTCCCTCTCAAGATCAACAAAAGTCGAGGAGCCACACAGCTCAGCTCCCCACTCCTCCTTCCCCCTTCTCGCCCTATCGTATACGAGTGTTTTTTGGGCTGCTTTTTGGGCGACGCTTTCGTAATGAGTCGAACTCAATTCCGATCGGTTTTAGGCGGCAACACGCACCTTTTATTCATTTATTATATTTTTTTTTTGTTACCTGTGCGGATTTTACGTCGATTTTATGGTCGTTTAAGAGAGACCCTTGCATAAATCAAATAGCTCAAATACCCGCACCTAAATATCATAATATTACTCTTGGTATGTTGCTGGTTAACGCTCGTAAATCTAATATTGACTTTCTATAGGCTTATAATTTTAATTTTATATGCGCTTTTATTGGAACACTTCAAAGAGTTTAGATCTTAAGTGTCTATAAAAATTGCACACTAAATGAAAGTTGAAAGAAGATCTAAATTGATTTGTCTTAAGCCTAAGCTTAACTGGTTACAAGTAAGAGTGCTTCATTCGAAAATGACCGACTAGGAGATACCCTGAACCCAAACGAAACATGCATGGTTTGCGATATTTGTTTTATTTATTTCAGTTATTTACTTAATAACTTCTCTGTTTCTTAGCTGATCTCGATTAAACTTATGCTAAAGTATATTTATTTATTACTTTTATTTTTTTTTTTTTGAAAAAAGCATAAACATTTTTAGGTTGTTATAGAATTGTATCTATCGTCAGTCTAAAGCTTCTACACCTCAGTTTCCAAAATCGACCAACAGGGATAAATCGACTCGGCGGTTGATCCTGATTAAGAATATATATAATTTATAGTATCGAAGATGCTTCCTTCTGCCAGTTACAAAAACTGAAAAAAATAAAAATACAGATTAGTTCGTAATTTTATTCATTGAGCCACATAGAAAACATAACATTTAAAAACAAAATCTAATATTGTAGTACAAGTAATAGTCATATTATTTGTATGGCAAATTTAAATGGACAGGCTAAGAAAAAAATTTTTATTAAATTATTTTATAAATTATACATTAAATATAACTTTTATTTAAATTTTAGGCGAATCCACGACATGACTGAAAATTTACTGTCACCCGACATGGAAGCAAGCAAGAGAAGTGATAACTGTTCAACGGTAATATACTTAAGTCTGGTAAGTCCCTATTTGGCTAATACAATTTTAAACCTAAGTCTTCCGTTATATTCAAGACAACCAATTTCACGCGCATTTATTTATTTATTTTAAAACCAACTGATCGCAAACTTTGAACTGCAATCTAAAGCCGCCAGATGGCGCTTCGCACTTGAGCGTGACCAAGTTTAAGCTGAAACTTGAAAGCTTCGCTCAAAGCTCTGATCAAAGCTCTGCACAGTGCACAGCTTCGAGCAGCTGCTGTCGCTCAGTCGTCTCGCGCAGCTTGTGGCCAACAGTACAAAACGCGGAACTCGCGCTGCTAAAATTTTTTACGCCTACCGCCCCCTGCCCCACGCGTGGTAGAAAGAAAGAGAGAGAGAGAGTGAGTGAGAGCGTTAGAGCGAGTGAGAAGCAGTGCAACAATAACAATTCGTGGGTGCTAAACGCGCGCGCTCAACTGAAAATTCACGAAATTTCATGAAAATATATTAGCCAAGAGCCGCGTGTGTGTGTGTGTGCGTAAGTGCGTGTGTGTTGATGTTTGAAAAACGAAACGAAAAATAAGAAAAAACCGAAGCCGAAAAAGCAAGTGCAAAAGAAAAATCCAAAAAGTTAACGTGTTTCTTTACGGTGTATAGAATACAACGACAACGAAACTCAAAGTAAACAACAGTAACTGTTGTTTTTGTTGTTGGCTGGCAAAGCTTTAAAGCGGGTCAAATGCATAAATAAATAACACAGCAAAACAAAACAAAACAAATCGAAACGAAACGAAACGAAACGAAACCAAATTAAATGCAACAAAAATCAAATGAATTAAAGTGAAATGCAAAAAATACAAATACAAATAATGTGCTTCATTTAGTTAATGCGAAATTTCAAGCTATAATTAAATATCACGAGCTCTACATACATCATCATGGCAAATGCAATTACAAATCGCCGAAAATCTGTTGTTATCCCGTTGATTTGTGTGTTTTTGTGCGAGTAGTTAAAGCCAAACAATCGCAGTACGAGGCCCAGTACTGCTATTGCCATCCCGCTCGCACACAGACTAGCTCGAAAGCTCGGCGTAGTATGCGAAATATAAACAAACAAACAAAATAAAACCAAACCAAATACGAGCAGCAACAAGTTAAAGTTCTAATCACAACAACTGACTGGCTAATCGAACCCGAAATATGCTACTGCACTTGGCAGCACTGTTTTGATCACCTTTTGCGCATCCACAAATGGCCGCTAACGTAAGTCAACAACTTTAATATATTTATAGGCCATAAATTCACTTTATATGTAGTCAATCTCTTTGGTTATACCTGTATCTCTAACTGTATCTATGTGATCGTATCTGTGTCCAAAACCGCAACGAATCAGTTTGCATTTTGGTTCTCACGCCAGCGGGCTAACAGTAAATCTAAAAAAACAAAATAAAACACAAAAAATCAGGCACCTTTGAACTTTAAAACAGGAGTGCAAAAAGCAAACAGTCATCAATGAGCCAGCATTCGAGTAGGAAAAAAACAGCAAAAAAACAACAACCATTTACAAAAACACCAACTGCAAACAACACAAAAAAGGTTCCAAGAAAAACCAATTGTAAAAGCGCAGACATTGCACATTGGTTCAGAATGCTATATGCATATGGGAATAAACTTTAATCAAATTATATTTAAACGAATAGAAACAGCTCCGCTTGATAGCTTAGATAAAAATTTACATTTTAAATTATACATTTAATATTTTAATATTATTATTAGAAATAAATTATGATACAAATTGTAATAGGAATTTCTTAAACATAGTATTATTAGCTAGGGATATAGTAGTAATCTAGTCTGGGCTTTAGCCAGAAACAAGAATTGGCAATTTTAAACAAACATTTTTATTTCTGAATACATGGTTTTTTAATATCATAATCTTTTTTAAGCACTTTAATTTGAAAATTTTCAACACCAACTAACATAATTATGCATAACAAAGTAAGGAGTGAATTTCTGCTTAGAATTTTGTAATAATATGTATTAAACATATACTAAATATACAAAATAGATTCTGGTTGGAACCTAAGACTTTACTATTAAGTTTTTTTTAAGGTTGCGCCAGTTTTCTTGATACCTTCCATCTATTAATATAATATAAATAATGTGTAATTTAATGACATTCCCTTTGAAGCCCACAACTCTTTCGATTTAAATCACTTAGTTGGGGCGGGTTCGAACCTCAGTGTGCGCATTGACTGCGTTTTGTTGGCCATGTGTCCAACCTGCAATGGGCACGGACCAAGTAAGTTGCACTTGTCGTTTAAACTGGTTTTTGCATTTGTTGTTATTGTCATATTTTTGTCGTTGTTGTTGCTGTTTTTTATGATTATTGTTGCCTGGTTTTTTTTATGGCTGGCAACATTTTAATGGCGTTCGTCTTGGCAGTCGCTGCATTTTTCATGTTTTTCCGGCTGACCTCCGGCTCAATCTGCGCGGACCAGTTGCCAGCCGCAATTGGTTCGACTTCTGGGCCATTCTAATTTGCCAATTGCCACCGGCCGTTGTTGTTTGTTATTGTTGCTGTGCATAACTGGAGCATTTGGCTAATGTGTTTGGCCAAAGGTTAAGGGTCGCGCTCATTAGCTAAGGCGGCACCACACGCCCACAGGCGCCGCTAGAACCTGAAGCAGGGTTTTGTTTTGTTGGCAGCTTGTTAAACATTCTTTTACTCGGTCACGAAGCTATAGAAGTATGTTGGTCTGTCTGGAATATATTCTCGTTTTTACTTGTGTAAAATTCGATTTTTAAATTTAATTTTTTTAGAAAATTTAGTGTTTTTTTAAGATTATATTTATTGAGTGGGAGATATATTCAGAAAACAGAATTTTTAAGACACTTTTCAACTGTTCACAAATGTAAAAGAGTATTGTACATTTGGATACACTCGACAGCAAAGTTCTTAGACGTTTTAAAATAAATCGTATGATAAGACGTGTAAACGACATAGAAAACAACAACAGCAGCTGGCAGTGAATGCAACTGAAAACTGTGTGAACTGTTCGAAATTGAAAAGTTGTTTGGTCGGCCGCTGAGTTGGCCATAACCATAACACAGTGGCAATTGGATACGGCCGGCGATCAAGAAATCAACAATTGGTTAGCTATTAACTGTTAACAGTAAAATTAAACTGAAAACGGATCAGTCCAAGCAACCGGACACCTTTCAGCTCAACGCTTGTTAATTGTCGTTGCTGTTGTTGCCGCTCAATGGAGCATTAAGTTGCATTTAGTGTTGCGTTATGCAACAGCGGCTGCTGCTGCAAAGATGCTCTCTTAATGGCAATTCCAGGGACACACACTTGATGTACGCAGCAAATCCCTGTGAAGAAAAGCTGGGAAATATAAAATGTGTTTTTCAGTTAGCATTGAAATTGGTTTCTGTTGAACGTTTGGTTTTCAGAGATTTGTTTCACATAATTATTTAGCACATATTTCTATATTTTGTTCAAGTTCGTATTACTCATATTGCTCAAAATTGACGTTAATTAATCATTTCATTTAACCGATTTGCATATTTGTGCACTAAATTATTTCTGCTAGTAAATTTCCTGTTTATTAGCCGCTTTCTTAAAGAGAAAATGGCACAACAATATTTTAACCGTAATTTCAAATTGAGTTTTTAAAATGAGCAATAATAAATGAAATATGGCCAAACATTTTTTTATATAAGGTTTATTTAGATTATCTGCCAATTATTTGTTTTCATAAATGAATAATAATAATTAAAATTTATTTGTATATTCTAATAAGCTGTCGAATTAAATTTAAATTAAATCATTAGAGTATTTTTATTGATGATGGAATAGCTGTTGGAGAGTTGGTAGAGTTTTTATTGTTCTGGTGACACTTATAAAATAACTTTATATTGTATACCATATATTTCTATATATATATGTAAAGCAGCTGCTTGTTAAGGGGGCGGCACGTGCAGTTTGCACTAATTAGGCAAATGGCGCTGCAGTTACGTAGGCTACCCAAACTGTTTATGGCCATTTCGCGGCGGCGGCGCCCCTGACTCATGGGCGCGTCAAGAAATTCCACAGCAACTGAAAAAAACGCCCACGTCAAGTCTGAGCCACAGTCAAAGCTTGCAAACGTATTTGAAATCGAATTGATTTGAGATCATAGCTTCTGCTGAGATTCTCTCAGCTAGTTATCACTTGAATTCCCCCATTTGGCCATTATCGCTGTTAGCTTTCGCGTTTTGTGTTGGCCAACTGGTCGCATCGACAAACTCCCGTTTCACAGTCGCATTCAATTGTGTTGACCGCAAACTGAGCAGTTGGCTTAATGACTCGCTGGCACGTTAACTGTCGTTTTCAGTCAAATTGCAGTCAATTAATTCGCAATACTTTTTAAACTGTTGCACAAGCTGCCGCTGCCGCGTTGCCAACTTTATTTGAGGTTCACTTTTGAGCCAGCGGTAAAATTGAATTGCGGCCAAATGGAAAAGTGTGGAAAGTGCAACAGTTGGGCGCCTGCTTTTGTTTTTGCCATGTCTCGCAGCAGAAGTTGGCTAAAATCGTACTGAATTGTTGCCATTTATTTTCTGTTACAGTGACAACAGCTTTATCGATAAGCCAGCGGCGCGTGTTAAGAACGTGGCTTAAACATATTTCTCTGTTCTGGTGCTGTCATAAGTGGGAACACACCCACACACGCATGTAGATAAAGCGCCTGCTAGCTACATTTGACAACAACTTTAACAGCAACTGGTTGTCAGAGTATCTTACAAAAATAGGAATAAAATAGGTTTCAGAAAATGAATTTGAACAACAACATATTAAAATAAAAGTGTTTATTAACTGTAACAACAACATGATACAAATTAAAGTTTAATTATATTTTTATTATATTTCTTTATTATACATTTATTATATAATAATATGCTTACTCAATCTGACAGGTAGATACGTTAACAAGAGCATAAAAAGTGAGCTAGTATGTTAAAGTGTATGTTAATTATGAAAGCCAAATTAGCTAACAAGAACATTTACAAGTTAGTTTTTTCAAAACAATATGTTAAAGTGCTTGTTAACTATGAAACATACTTATTTTAACAGGCAGATAAGCGAACATGAAGAACATGAGCAAGTTAATTTGTGCATTACAGCATGTTAAAGTGCTTGTTAACTTTGACAAGAACCTGGGTAAAGGGAATGCACATGTTTTTGCATCTGCCATCTCGATTTATGCATTTCATTAGAACGCGACGTGTAAAAATCCGATACAAATTATAGTTCTCCGTGGGGGCAAAACATAACAATGGAGCATTCTTACGTGCTCGATGATGGAGGGGGGTTCAGGGTCAATTGTTGTTGTCATTGTTGTTGTTGCTGCCACGATTGCACGATCATCGACATCGAATATATTTTGCGTCTCCGTTTCGTTGACTGAAATTATGCATTATTTGTATTATTAAGTTGTGTCGGTTGCTGTTTGCTGTTTACTTAATATTTGTTCTTCATAATAATTATTTTATTACGTATACTTTGAAAAGGAAGTTGACGACATCTTATGTCGATTTTGTCATGCGTGGCTTGGAATTAAAACAATCGAAACTAAAGCCAAAAAACTGAAAAGTGAGACTCACCTTCATGGCTGACAAATTGCCAGTCGTGATTTAAGCTTGGCTACAGAAATACTATATATATAAGTATTCCTCTAATTGCCAATGTGCTTATGAGCTTAATAACTATATTTTGTAATGCGCCAAGCTCCGGTACGGCGAGGAAGCTTCGTCAAGCTTGCTAATTGAAACTTGTTGGCCAGCTAACCTTTGTCGGCATTATTAGATATGCCAGTTTGGCGTTGATAGCAGGCATATAATTATAATTAGACAGGCATCTTCTGCTACTTGGCTTTCTAATAATTAAGTGTGCTTCTTCCTTCTTGATTATAACGAAAGATTCTTGGCGCCAGTTCGTATAAATAATTCATATTTACCTGGAATAAGTAGAAATGTATTTGGGCTTATAAGAATAGTTATTACGCAGCAAATTTATCGATCTTATTTAGTAAATTGATAGTTTGACTAGTTGATTGCTTATAAATGTATTAATTACCGTTTATTTTCATTATATCTGATGTCTTTTTCTGGCTAAAACAGATTTTTCGCTTATTTATTGTGCGGGTTATTTTCTAGTTTAACTGATCGATAACAGTTGAAGCAATTCCAAGCTGACAATTTATGATCGACAAGTAAACTTCAAGGTGCGCGCATTAGCTCAGTTTTATTTATGTGAATATTTTCTATTGGCCAATGGAATTCAACTCACAATCGCATCCCAGGGGATTACAATAGCTTGTTTACAGTTTTTACTTTTTCATGTTTAGATATTTTTCGGCTGATAAAATTCTATTGATATTAAATAAACATTTTATTGCTCGTGTCGTGTTTCATCTCTCTCCCTTTTCTTTCTCGTTTCTGGCACGTCCCACGACTTCGAATGTTTAATCAGCCGCTGCCCATTGTTCGACACAAAGGCTTAAGTTGATTTCAGCCTGGCTAGATGATAAATACATCTATATATACATGTATCGAAATAAAAAGTAAAAATATTTATAAACTGATCAGCTGAAATGTTTGTAGGCGTTTACCCTGAATTTATCAAGAGCTTCAAAAAAACACAAATAATAAAAAAAATTCTTTCGCACGCTCGAATGTGGCCGAAAATGTCTTTGCCATCAGCTTGTCCGGGCCACTTAATCAGGCGAACAATCAAACGGCGAACAGAACTAACTACACTTCAAACTCAAAGTCATCCAATTGTCAGGCACTTCAGAATTGTTCTGCTCGCTGTTGACGTTGATTGAGCTCCGCTTCGCTCCATCAAGTTTCCCAGTCCCGTCCGGACCCCAACATGACACAAAAGTTGCCGCGCCAAAAGCTAAAAAGCCAAAAGCCGTAAGCCAAATTGTCTAAGCCGCTTCACGGAGCCGCTTCACTTGAGTCCATGTTGTTGTAAACTTATTGCGCGCATGTTTTTAACTTTAGAATGCTGATGTTATAAACAAATTAAGGGGAAAAAATACAGGAAAAAAACCAAGTAGGAAGCGCTAGACATGGCTGATTAACTGGGCAATACCCTGTACACATGGCCTGGGATACGAATTCACGTCCTAGAAAAAAATAAAATATCATTATTACTCAATATTTAAATTAAAACTAATTAAAATTAAAATGAAACTTTATTATCAGTTATTTTTAGCTGCGAAAGTGCCTTCTTCTACCAATTATATACCCTTCTTAAATCGTTATAAATGAATACAGGGTATTTAAAAAATTATGAACACACATTGGCCATGTAAAAAAAGTCAATGGCTTTCTTATAATTAAACTGCGAATATATATTTTGTTGTTGTTGTTGTTGTCGGCGGCAAATTAATGAGCAAAAAATAAGTTAAAGTTTTAATAATAAGCAGTCAAAATTATATGCTACCCGAAATAATAATTTCAGTTTCTGCCCGAAAAAAAAAAAATTGTTATAAAACTGCTGGGCTCATCTGTCATGCAAATCTCTTCGTATTTTTCTGATTTTCTTACAAGCATCCTGCTTGATGCTATTTCTATACAATTAATCACAGCCAGCTGCCAAACTAACCAAAAGATTCTCGGCTATTTGGGCGTGCATTGAACTTTTGGGTTCTGTTGTGAAAGGCTTTTGATTAATGTAAGCGTGGCCAAAGATAGAAATGCCGCATAATATAATTTTGAATGTTTTTTCTAGCAATGCTAATGAAGAGTTGCCAAATGTGTGTGTGTGTGTTTGTTGCGACTTCTTCGACGGCAATCTGCATGACAATTGACTTAGCCAAAGCTGGCCAAAGATTTCTATAATTTGGCATTACGAATTACGCAAAAAGCGGAGCGAAGGCGGTGGGCGTGGCGGCGCACCCATAAAGACCGAGCTGCATTTTATGAGCTGTTTATGCCGCATACCAAAAAATTCGAGTGAAATTGCCAACGTAATTTTGCGCAAGCGAACAATTTGTTGTTGTTGTTGTTGTTTAATTGATTTCTCGACAGGCAATGACACACATTGCCATAAACCAAACGATTTGCTTATAGCCAGACAAATTCATAGTTGCTTATGCCTATTTAATGGTGCGCCACAAGCAACTGTCAAGTCCCCTGTACAACTGGGCGTATGCGTGTTTTCTCAGCTTAGTTTTTGAGTTGGTTTTTTTTTTTTTTAGTTTTTATTGAGCCGGCACAGCGACCTCAGTTATCACTCTTACTTAATGCGACTTATAATGATGTGTTCATATGCCACGCTCCGATGGCCAATGGGTCGCTGCGTATTCGCTCGTGGACAAGGTAACTGACACAGCATTGAGGCAACTGCGGGTTATCTGCTGCAGACCAGCTGACCAAAATAAAAAACAACAACAAGCATAGATAAATTTATATTTATCTTAATTTGAAGATGCTGTTTAACGCAGTTGTGAAATATTTAATTGACACATACCAGCAGCATTTAGTCTCTATTGGATGTAGTTAATTGCTTTAAGAATTGGTCTGTTATCATTTGGCATTGGCATTTTGTTACTTTAAACTAAGCATAATTTTTTGTCCAAAGGCAAATATAAATTTTGTACATTAACGAAGAGAAATACGCTGTTATGTTCTTATAATAATTATTTTTGTTAAAATGCAAATATAAATGTTTTATAATATCGAATAGGAATTCGCTGCTATTCTTATGTAGGCAGTTTTTCAATATTTTCATTGTTTAATTTCTTCAATTTCTTAATCCGAATTTTTAGTGAAATTATAAACATAAACCAATTTTAGTAATAAATAGAATTATCAAAACTGAACGGATGTGCAATGGCATAATATACATATTTTGCTTTCTGGCATAAATCTGCATTTAAATTAAAAATTAAATACTTTGAATTCCCTGCTAAAATTTTCCCATTGCCATAAGCTCCTTTAAAGCAGCAAAAATAGTATTAGAAATAATTAGATTTTCACTTATGCCAATTCTCCTGAAATCTGTAACTACTAGTGTTTATAAATATGGGTTAGTGTTGAGTGCATATTTCTTATAATAGGCTGTTCGTGCTCAAAACTATCAGCGTGATATTTGCTAATTAATTTTAGCAACGATTCTGTTGAAATGCTTAACGGGCATATTTGTGTGGGTTTAGTTGTAAGTGTATACAATCTAGCTCCCTCGATAGATAAGTTTGCATTACAAATGGGTTGATTTTCACTAATGCCAAATCTCTTTCACATTTCCGACTTTTGCAGCAGCAGCAAGGCGTACGATTTCCCAAGGCAGCAGCACAGATAAGTCGCCAGCAAGACTTGAATTATTGCACGCAACAGCAACAGGAGGAAGAGGCAGCAGCAGCAACTACAACAACAACAACAACAACAACAGCAGCAACTGCAACTGCAACCGCAAGACGCACACATTGCGACGCAGCTTCAACAAACAATTGTGGAAAAGTGTGCAAACGAACAATAGAAACTAGATAGAAAATCAGTTCAAGAAAAAGCTGAGCAACAGGCATCGTGCAACAGGCTGCGGCAACGTGCAACATATATAAACAATTTTGTTTTTTGTTTTTTTTTTTGGTATATGCTTCGGTAACGATGTCGTTGATGAAAATTCATCGAAGCAATGAATCATTTTGGCGTTGTGGGTCGTTGTTGTTAATGCTGCTGCCGCTGGCATTGTCATTGTTGTTGCTGCCAGAAACTGCCGCGGCGACATCAGCGACAACAGCCAGCGAAACGCAAACGAGTGCAACAAATGGTGCAATTAGACAGCAGCAACAGCAAGGGGACAATGCAACTGCAACTGTAACATCAACATCAACTGTTGCTGCCAGCAGCGAAAGCCATATGCCAGGCAATTCGGCAGAAATTTTGAGCGCCGGCGATGTGGGTAAGTTTTTTCCTCTTCCATAAACCACACATATTGCACCTTTAGACAATACATCAGCTGCGCCCCTTGGCAGCTAACCCGGCTAAAAATTATGCGCTCGCTTTGGAAAAATTGGCCAAAAACGAGCCGAAATAAATCTATGCCAATTATTGACCAACTGCCAGCAGCAAACGGCAAGCGGCAAACGGTGCAACAATCACCGCAACGCAAGTTGGCCAACACAAAAAAACAATTGGCCAGCTTGAAGTGCGGCAGAAGAGGCAACAACCACTACAACAACAACAACTGCAATTGGCTAATCTCTGGCAGTCGTCAATACACATATATGTACCCTATTTGAAGTGGGCCCTAAGAGAGATCTTGCCACTTCTAGCCAAGTTAGAGCTACATATTCATTATCGATCGAGACCGATCAAAATCTCTGTTATTTGCTTAGCTTGCGTTGGCCCCAAAACCAAATTGTCTACTTGGATGGCTTCGGCAAGCCGCAAATAGCCTTCCTTTCCATGCGGCTGCCTGGCTGATGTGTTGTGTTGTGTTGCAACTGAACTTTAGACTTTTGGACACTTTTTGTCCCTGGCGTTCCAAATGTTATTTCAATCAAGCACACATTTGTATACATATTTATTTGTTTAAGCAATTATTCGTTTGCTTTGCGCCGCGTGTGGGCGACAATTGTCAATTGGCAATTGTCTTTGGAGCTCTCCTCGAGTGTTGGCCCAGCTTGGCTATGGCTAGGCCTATTTTGGCCAAGGTGCCCGCATTTTCACTTAACTTTAGTAAAAACCCGAAAGTAATACGATTTGGTATGATTTTTTATGGGTGATTTACTAGCTAGATACCCTGTCTACAAATATATATTGATTTCTACTAATTATAGTCTTGCAGATGTTATTACAATTTTATGAGAAAATATCACATGAGATGAAACGTTATCAAAATAGATAAATATTAGAAGGGTTCGAACAATATTCAACTTAAAATATATCATTAAAAAAAAATTAAACTTATCAAATTATTGTTTACATACCTCAACTCCAAAATACCTTCTGTCGCCCACTTGCCACTGGGCATTGAAAAATTTAAAAAAAAAATCAAGAAAAACATTATGTATTTATGCATGTTTATTCATGAGCTGAACTGTGGGCTCTCTTGCTTTTTATTATGATTTGAATTGTGTTACCCACTCACATTTGGCTAGCCACAAGTCGGCTTACATAAACAGGTTGTAGCCGAGACATGAAACGAAAAAAAAGAAGCCAACTAAACAAAAGTTTAATGCATTTTGATTATTTTTAATGTATGCGCGTTAAAATCTTTCGGTTTTAAGCTGAACTCCCCTCCCCCCACTTCCTACTTCACACTGCCAAGCCGGCGATGAATGCGCATAATATTTTGTGTTTTGTGTTTTTTTTTGGGATGCCTCGTGTTGTTACGAAATGCAGTTCTTCATGTCGAAGTTTGGCCTGTGGTTGTTGTTGTTGTTGTAGGTGTCGCTGTGTTGGCCACTTGAAGCGGCAACTGGCCAGCGAAAATCCTCAAGATAAATATCAATATTGTTTGCATCTTGCCTCTTTCTCTCTCTCCCCCTCTCTTTTTCACTGTTTCTTCGACTCTCTTTGCTGTTTGCTCATTACTGTTACCTGTTGGCCGTCCGTTTGTTTGTCCGTCTGTCTGTCTGTTTGTCTGTCGCGGCTCATGTGCGTTCATTGCGTAATCCGACACATTTACCAGGCGTATTCAAGCGTTGGCTGCCATTCGCCAGCTCAAAGAAGAAGAAGAGCAGTCAACAAAAAAGGCAACAGGCAGAAGGCAGAAGGCAGAAGGCAACAGCGGTGGCAACAGGTCTGACAGCCAGTCAGCCAACTAGCTGCCAAGTGCAATAGCGCTTGCAACGTTTTGTTGCATCTGCAACTTGTGGCTGTACCACATGGCGTATGCGCAATGTGGGCGGTCTGCCATATGCGACTCATACGACTCATATGCCAGCTAGTTTTCTTTTTGTGGTAATTAAGTGGGTGTAGCCACACACACTGTGTGTGTGTATGTCTACTTCTGATTCATTGTTTTTTAACTTTTCACAAAGGTTTAGAAAAACAAGTAAGGACCCTGCCGGCGTCGGGTGTAACCGACAGCGCAATACACAGTTTAATTAAACGATAATTCTGACAACCAAAATCGAAAATAAGTAAAAACGCTGTGACTAGGAGAGATTTTTATATTTTTGCGGGGTGGTTGAACAATTTTGTCCAAAATGCTTAAGTTTTAAATGTAGAATCGATCTAAATGGAAAAATCAGAACCAAAAGTGAAAATCGGTTGAGTTATATTTTTACCAAAAAGTTGGAAAAAAAATGTATTTTCAATAATGAAAATACTTTGAATGTTGAGTCAATCTATAGGACAAATTATGATCAAAATGCCCTCAAACGTGAAAATCGGTTCACTTTTGACAAAGTTATGGTAGTTTGAAGTTTGGGAACTAAGGATCCAATAGCTTTACATGTCAAAATTTTTGTCAATTTTGGCATGATTTTTGACAAAAAAATTTGACCTCCTCAGAATCGCCACAAATGTTGTTTTTTATGCTAATTATGGCAAATACAATCGATTAAAAATGTAAACTCGCAATTCTAAATTTTGAAAAATTTTTTTTTTCAAAAATCATAAGGGTCCCCCCTTATGATATTTT